>PVKN010024132.1:0-14542 GCA_004027915.1 Capromys pilorides
TGTTGCGCGCCAGGCATTTCCCGCGTCGGGGCTTAAATGGCTAATAGTATCCAATCAGAGATATACACGTGGAAATAGATGATTGGGTCATTATTATATATGGTAAAGGCAATCAAGCAAGCAAGCATCAGGAAGCAGGATATGGGCGCCATCTTGGGGCACACGATGGGCGGGGGAGCAGCTGGCGGCGAGCGGGCGCCATCTTACAAATCTGCTTACCGCGGCGGGCTCCTAACACTGATGTAAGTCATGGCCTGGTACAGCCCCATGTGGACCTGAGGTAGATAGAACTGAATGCTGTAGAATTGATGTGTGGCTGGAGGATTTGATGCTGTTCTGCAATTGCAAAGTAGGGCTTCCAGAAACTTCCAGATCCAATGCTATAGACCAAAGGCCATATCATACAAAGAAATAGAAGCCTGGCTGTAAGATCACTAAACAAGAATCAGGGATTGATTTCACAAGATTATATATATATATATATATATATATATATATATATATATATATATCCAAATTAGAGATTTCCTTCAGCACGTTTTTCTTTGTTGTATTTCTACACCTGCATAGACTGGAAGAAAATCTTGCTGGGCTAGTAAAGAAAAGGTGTCTTACTTGAACTAATTCTTATTCCCAGACTGAGATTCTCTCCTGTGATCCATTGTATATATGCATGTCCTCATGCCATACCAGAGGCATCTAGACCACATCCCGAAATTCAGTCTGAGCCCCACGCAAATTCAGTCTGAGCCTCTAGACCAAGTATGCGTGAGGCTTTAGACTTTGCCTGGCCATGAACTGCTGCGGTGGGCAGCAGCAGTCATGTCCTGCGCACCTCCGTCCATCCCCTCTCTTCCGTGTTCCCCACTCACTTCTCATCCATCACACCTTCCCTTTTTGACTTTTCTGGAGATTAAGTTAGGGAGACAAAAATGAAATGGATACAGCTTAGCCAAACCGTCCCTGGAGACCCTGACTTACATGGGTCTGATGTCGCTGCTGATGTTCTATCGATTTCCCCTCTAATTGCTGCAGCTGGATCTATATTCATTTTCTGTCTCAAACTTCCCTTTTGTTGGTTCAATCAGTTAAATGAAGGGCCCATTTCTCTCTTTTCCTATCCTGTAAAGCCAAAGAAGTTTCAAATGAAGAGCTTTCTTCAGAAGTCATTGAGGTCAACAGACTAGGGGCAAAAAGGGTTAGAATTTAATGACCTCTTTTGAACACTTGGCTGAGAAAATAGCTAGAAAAGAAAGTCAGTCCCAAGAGACAAGTTCAGTGGACAAGCAGCGCTTAAATTTCACCTTAAATTTATAGATCAGGAGTCATCCATTCACTTTATTCAGCATCTACCTTGGATCAGATTTCTTGGTAGAATATAGAGATTTTCTTATTGGAATAGATACATCTTCTGCCTGTATGGAGTTAAATGTGAGTTGAGGGAATATTTAATGACCAAATAACCTCATAGATAAATAATTTGTGCTAGGTAATTGTCTAGGTCAATCTCAAGAACCACAGGAAATAATCTCAGGCTGGGAGTAAGAATTAGTTCGAGTACGACTCACCTTTTCTTTACTAGCCCAGGAAGATTTTCTTCCAATCTATGCAAGTGTAGAAGTATAACAAAGAGAAACATGATGAAGGAAATCTCTAATTTGGATGAAACATAGTACCTTTCATCCAAGCAGTATGCTAGATAGAATAGACAGAATTTGGCACATAACACTCTGAGTTAAGATAGATGTTAATGAAAGTAGAGGTTGCATGCTCTGAGACATTGGGAAGGAAGAGACAGAAACTAGCATGTTCAAAACGTTCTTTTAAGAGGCAGAGTTTTAGTAGCACCTTGAAGACTTAGCAGATTCTTGACAGCTCTGCTGCGCATTCTAGGTTCCAAGTTCTTCAACAAATCCTATGGAGCAAAGAGCGAAGGGAGGGGCTTGCCACCTGCAGTGACACCAGACTGCAGGGAGAATCAGTTCGAGGAGCATTGTGGGAAAGCTAGAAGGAGCAGCAGTCACACCTGCTTATGCATGGCATTCAGAAGGAGTAGCTTGCATTCAAAAATCATCCCTTTTCTCTTGTGACCTGCCTCTGGCTTTGTCCTGTGGGTCAACCTGGCACCCATTCTTGGTGTTCACCCCTTAATGTGCACAAGGCCTGTGAGGTTGTTCAGTATCCATCCTTGGCATGTGACCACGAGGCCTCTGAGGTTGCTTAGTTTCCATCCTTGGCACATGTCTGCATCTTATCTTTCCATCAGCCTTTTGCCAGTCGCTAGTCTTCAGCTCATCCATCTTACCTCAACCTGACCAGGTGAATATGTGAGGCACATAGGAAAATCAGTCAACAAATAACTCCCTAAATATCAGTGGCTTAATACAAAGAAGATTAGTTTCTTATGTGTGAATGGGCTATGGCAAATAGAAGAATTCTCAAGCACAGCTTCCCTTTTCTCAGAGTCTTAGCAGGGCTGTAGACTTCCATCTGTGGGTCTGATTCCTCATACATGCTTTGCTTTGGCAGGAGAGAGAGCTGGACTCTTAAGAGCTTTTTGCTGCATCTTCCTCAAAGTGACATAATTTCTACTTGCCATCTGAACCAGAACATGGGTCCACCTAACTTTCAATCTTACAAGAACCTTTTGAATTTCTTTTTTCTTGTTGTGAAACAGGAGATTTAACCCAGAAACCTTGCACTGAGATACATCCTCAGTTCTTAATATGTTTTTTAGATTTTTGAGACCAGGTCTTGTGAAATTGCCCAGGTAGGACACAAACTTGAGATTCTCTATCCCAGTTACTCCATCCATCTAGATTCTGAGTGAATCTATTTGCAGACTCTCTTGTCTGGGACCCCAAACTCTCAATTCAGTAGAACATTATCCTAATTTCTAATCTCTTATGCTATGATACACAATTTATAGCCCATGTCTCTGTCACTGTTAGTCACATCTTAGTAACTGGTAAACTGTGACTCAAGCACAGCTTGATTCCCTTTTGGGGAAACTCACCCCTTTACCTGACTTTATACTACTCTGTCAGAAAATACCCTGTCCTCAAAGCCTTTCTATTCTTGATGGGATAATATTGAGAAAGAAGTAAAGGTAGAATGTCTCAAATACCATGGTTACGAGTTCAGTTTGGAGGGACCACACATACTTCTAGTTCTCACCTCTGACCTTCGATATTTGAGTGACCATCGTTGAATGACTTAACCTCCAATTTGCTGACCTGTAAAATCGACAGTGTAATAGTAACTAACTCAGAGTGGTTGTGACTTCAAATGAACTGATGTGGTTAGTAAAGGCTCAATAAACAGTAACTGCTATTAGTATTATTATTGATTTCTAGGAATTTAAATCTAATCAAGGATTTGATAGTGTGTTTCAGATTCAGTGCTAAAGATGCTAGGAAACAAGGGAGGGGGAACAGAAGCACTTGGGGTTCTCACTTTCTGCAGGCTCCAAATGAGTTGCTGGGCAATTAAGCTGCCAAGGAAGATAGTGATGGTAAGGATCTTTCAGGCATGCATCTTGAGAACAACAGGGTTTGGAGGTAGGAGTCAATAAATCTCTAAGTGTAAGGAGAAGGCTAGTTATGTGCAGGTATAACTACGTTTCTTTATTCCACATCTTTAAATTTAGGCTGCCTCCGAAGCTTGTTTGATTTAAATATTATCATTTATATAAAATGGTTAGCGAAGTCACAGGCCTACAGTGTACACTTGAGAAATAATAATTATCATTGTGATCATTATGATTATCATTTAACTCCAATAAGCTAGCATATTGATTTGGGATACCATACCAGGCAGTTATTTCTAAAGATACTTATTCTGTGCATTATTGATATACATCTTAAACATGTAGGGAACCCTATTCAGAGCAACCTTAAATAGTATGATTTGAATCTAAGAAAAATAATGCTCAAACCCTTGAAGAAATTGTGGTCTATGGAATCAAAGTTGAGTAAAAGAAGAATGTCCCAATGTGCATCGAGTGTCTTGCTCTGTCCTGTGTTTATCACTAACACGGTCTTCAAACTTCATAGCAGTTATACCCAAAGTATTATTCATTCCATGTTAAAGACCAAGAGAATTAAACTTCTATTTCTTTAACATTAAAGAGCTTGTAAGAAGGAATTTGACCAACTTGCTGTGAAGATTAGAGACAACACCTACAAAGAGCATGGAGTAATTCCAAGCACAATGCTATTATAGAAGATGACAGAGAAGTCTCCAGAAAACAAGGATGTGTCTGTTTAGCTGCTGCCAGTAGCAGGAAGTATGTAGGGGTGGATAGTGACACAGGAGTCTGACAGCTAGAGTCTAGGATAGAAGAATTGTGTAGAATATACTACAGGGAGGAGGATGGGGAAATGAGGAATGGAATAAGTGGCAGGGAGGTGATAGAAAACAAGACAGCTCTTCCTCTGAGATACATTTCAGACCCCACAGGGCTGCCGCTGAAGCTGTGGGGAGTTAGGCTGGGTGTGAATGCCCCATCTATGTCCAAGATGATCCAAAGTTCAGAACTAGTTTCTGGCTCAGATCTAAAGACCGCAACTTCTTGTGTTTTCCCTGAGTTTTTTTCACAACCATCCCATTCCAGAAGTAAGTGAGCCAGTGGCAAGCCTTAGATGGGGCAACTCCAAGTGTCCCTGCGATGTGCCACTGCCTTCCCCCTGCTTAGCATTTTCATGTATACCAATCATCACAATTTACCCCTAGTGACAAAACACAACAGAATGTGATCACTACCATTAGCTTCTTGGCATGGCATGGATTCTGCTACTTGGAACACCTCCTTTCTCTTTGTTTCCAAGTATTTGATTTAAGATAACATGTTTACGAGACCTCAAGGATCACCTTTGCAAGAATAACAAGGACACATGCTCTTTGACGTTAGTGGGAGATATTGATCTATTGAGAGAACTTTACATTCCACCATTAAGGATATTTTACTTGGATTAAATATCCCTAAAGCACAAGTTTTTCTAAGAAGGGTAATAAGCAAGTCTTAGAATTCAAATAAATAGTGCACAGGTAGAGCTTTCTGAGGAGGTTGCCCACGGCAAAGCCAACAGGCAAACACAGGAGAATGGATAGTGTAAAGCTAGATTGGACTTCATAAGACCAGAATCGTCGGGAGCACTTCCCAGGCCTGTAGAAGTTTCACAGTAATTTCTAGGTCTCCTCCATCTCCTGCAGGTGCCATTGTCTTCAGGCCATCAGACTCTCAGAAGAATTTTTTATTAAGGCCTCAGTAGAACACGCAGCTTCACCCCTGACTAAAGCTAAAGAACTTTCTAGTGGACCAAACTGGAGCTTGAGTTGAAGTGTATGTTTGAAGGATCAGATGGATTGGAATCTGAAAAATTCTGGACTTGTCTTCACAATGCTGATGATTATAGTGATCAGGGTGGTAATGGTAACTACAAGGATAACTAATATGAATTGCATGTTTACCATGTGCCTGGTATAGTTTTGTGAATTCCATATGTTTCAATTTATAGAATAAGCCTTGGAAGTAAGTACTACCATCATTCTTTCCTTATGGATGAGTAAATATATCACAAAGAAGAGATACTTGCTCATGTCACAGACCCAGAGAGCTCCTATGGTTCCTGTCACCATCATTCTAGTCTGTGAATAGCACTCTCTAGAGTTGTACAGGGCACCAACTGTGCAGGTAGCCTGAAGAGAGGTCAAGCAACTTACCAGAAGATTCTGAGTGGGTTCGAATCCAATAACATAGTCCCAGAGTTCTTGCAAATGAATACTGTCCCCAGCAGGACTTGAATAGTCCGTTTCCTTCAGGCAAGCATCCTGTGGGCATGATGGGCCGTGTTAGTCAGCGTGCTCTTACTATAATAAATATGTGAGATAATTAACTTATAAGGAGTAACAGTTTGTTTGAGCTCAGTTTTGGAGATTCCAGCCCATGATCAGTTGATCCTGATGTTTCGGGGCCTATGGCAAGGCAGCATATTCTGACAAAGGGCAAAGGGTCTGGAAGATAGCTCAATAGAATAAGCACCTGTCTGGCAAGTGCAGAGTCCTGAGTTCAATCCCCAGTAGTGCAAAAAATAAAAGGAAGTAAAGGCCATTAGCCTCACAGGTAGAACAGAGAGCAAAGGAAGGGGCTGAGGTCTCAGCAACTCCCTCAAGGGCAGGCTCTAACTGACCAGAATCCAGGCATTGAAGGTTCCACAACCCCACAATAGCACTAATGTGGAAGCCTTTAACACCTGGACCTTCAGAGGGGCCACGTTTACCCAAATTCTAGCATTTTCAAAGTTCATTCTACAATCTTCATTTGTTATTACAAAAATACGACATGCTTTCAGCAGCAAATCCAAACATCACAGAAATAATTGATACAGAATCAAAGTCACCTCCTCATGTTCCCATCCTCTCTCTGGGCCTCTGTCTCATGCCTCTCCCTTGTCCCCAACTGATAAGAATAGGCTGGGAGAAGGCAATGCTAGATTGATGTGATTATGATTTGGGGAAATAGAGCTGAATATAAGAACAGAAGGCAGGAAAGCCTGGATTGCATAATCACTTTTTGGCACTCAGGACGGACTTCCTGCTTGCATCTCTCTTGTCTGGAGAGATAAGATGGTGACTCTGCCACATACACGGCTTCAAGGAGTATATTTAAAGGGCCTTATGAATGGGGTTTTCAGAGCTTTTGAATTGTACTAGCACCTATTAGACTCCTGCCAGGAGGACAAAGCAAGCATCTGTATATAGTATCAAGAGCTGTGTGGCTTTTGCTCTCATTTAATAGATGCTGAAGATTGCAGGGTGATTCTGAGCTGTTTCCTGACCAACAGCAGCTGCAACAGGGACACTGCTAACTAAACCTGGGACACTCAACCTAAGACACTCTTCCTACTCTCATAAACATATGCATGGATTTTCTTTATAAAAATAAGATCACATTCTATTTGTCTACACCTTTTTTTTTGTGGCCAGCTCAGCCTGCCCTGAGGGTGAGGCTGGCATGGCATGTTGTGCTGGGGGTTGAACCATGGTCCCTCCGCTTGCCTAAGCAGGTGCTTAGTCTGCTGAGCCAGCCCTCTACAGTCATTTTTCTCTGCTTGTTTCACTGTTACCTATCATGGTCATCTCTACACATTAGCACAAAAGACCCACCACTTTTTCTAATAAGAGTGGGGATCCAGTGGGTAGCCACACTGCAATTCTTTTGTCAGCTCCCCATCGATGGATACTGAGATTGTGTCCAACTTACAAGCAATGTCATCACAAATTTATTACCTATATCCTTTCACTTTGCATTAATACTTTTTAAAACAAATTTTTTAAACTTTATTTATGTTATGGCTGGCTCAGCCTGCCTTGGGGATGTGGCTGGTGCAGCATGTGGTGCCGAGGATCAAACCATGGTCTCTGTGGTTGCCTACACTTGACGAAGCAGGCACTTTAGATGGTTGAGCCATCGTGCAGGCCCTGAATTAATACTTTTGTATGAGGGAGAATTGCTGTGTCAAAGGATATGCAATTGGTGGGTTTTAATGATCCTACCAGATGGCAGGAAGACAAAGGAGATGTGTGTGAAGGTAGAGGTGTAATGGCTCGAAAGTGGTTCTGAGAAGCAAGGAGGATGCTGACCTGAGATTTCATACTTTGCAGGAGGCTCAGTGTTGGCTTGAGAAGAGGGCAGGGGCAGCAGTGTCCTCTGGGGAGATTTCATTTTCAGTTGAGGTGAGAGGTGGGAGGATGATTCTGGAAAAGTCACAGGAGTGCAGGGGAGCTTGTCTGCCAGAGTAGGAAAAGACTACTCATGAGGGGACCTGCCAGAGTAGGAAAAAACTACTCATGAGGGGACCTGCTGTGAGGTTGGACCAGGGCTGTGGAGGAAGAGAGCAGTGTGGGAAGGAAAGCAGGGAAAGATAGGGCTGGAGATGAGGGGCGTGTTCCCTAGGTAAGGTGAGCAGCAAGGGTGTGACATGGGAGGGGGAGGGTCCCTGGCTACCAACATCAACTGGATCTCAGGTGACAATCCCTGAATAGCATCCAAGGTTTAGCAACATTTGCAAAAATGTGGCCTTCGTATGGGGTTTGTGTTAGGTTTAATTCTCTAAAGATAAAGCCTCAGGGATTTGGATGTGTGGTTTTTGTTAAGTGAGGACTCTTTGGAAAATTTGCAAGGATACAGGGAAGCAAGAAACTGAAAGGGAAAGAGCCAAGTGAGGTGCAGTGTGGCCTGAACGGGGCATGCTCCAGAGTGTCAATCACACTGCAAAGCTGTCATTCAGTGAGACAAAAGGGCCAAGCGCACTACGTGCATTCTAGCTAGGCACTGAGTATGGTCTCCCTTGATGTTTGCAGGCCTGGGATTCTCGTCAGCCAAGCAAGGGCAGATCTCCAAAGAAGATCACAGTCCTTAGCCACAGCACTTGCAGCAGCTGCAGTGCCTCAGGAAGAGGTGTGTGAGCCGGCAAAGAGATGTTGGAAAGATCTGTCCATGTCACAGAACAGAGAGGTCCTTGAGTTAATCACATTAGGATTCCTCCACTGATGTGCAAGCCAGACATGGAAACAGGGAGCAAGACTGGCTCATGCCATGGCACAGCAAGCATGCTAGTAGATGAGAAGACCCAGATATTTTCAGGTGAGCAGCTGATTACTGAACAGGGCCCACTGAGGAGCCGTTGCTTCATAGAGTGGATGTTCCAAGAACCAAGACTGAAGCTGCTGCTGCTGCTGATGTGGGTCACAGGGAATCTTCCTTGCTGCAGGGCCTTGGAGAGTGTGCAGGTGAGCCACAGACCAGGCTGGGCTGTGCACGCCCTGTTCTTGCCTGCCCATATTTTACTGCCCCAGAGCATCTCCACACCAGCTTCTGCCCTCCCTGGCAATGCCTCTGAAGAGTGTGCTTCAAATTCTCACTTTCAACAGGGTCCCTCATTAGCCAGAGCATCATTCTGCCAGCCAGAGGGACTTCTCCAGTGTGAAGGGAGCAGGCTGTTGGTGTCCATTCTCTCATTGTCCCTTGTCCACTGAATCAGAACAACAGTGTCCCATTCTTAGGAGAGGAACCATGACTAGACTCTAATAATGATATAATACTAATCATGGCTTTCCTGGCAAGTGAAACTGGCTTTGGACATTTTTCTTTATTTTACGGAAAAAAGCTAAAACAAACTTTTATAACAAGATAATAGGAGAATAACAATAGTTAATAAATTACATGTTGTCTTTCAAGTAGTTGCTCAGGGTACAAAATACAGGCATGAAATTTTCTCTAATTGATATTAGTATAAACCTCCCCCCCTTTTATGTATCTGGTACCAGGTCTTACTATGCATTTCAGACTCATAGTGATCCTCCTGTTGTCAGCCTCCCCAGTGCTGGGATGATAGGTGTGTGCCACCACAGTGGGTCTCAGTGGCTGGCTCAGTGCAACCAGGGCAGGTCCCACAGGGCTTGTGGTGCCAGGGATCAAACCCTGGTCTGTGCTTGCCTAAGCAGGTGCTTAGTCTGCTGAGCTATCTTGTCAGTCTCAAACCTTCCTTTTTTATGAACCAAGAGATACTCATAGTGTAACCAACTTGCATTTTTTTCTTCTTCCCTACTGTCCTTTCCCTTTCATCTATCCTAGTTCCTTTTTCCTTTTGAATAACTTCTTATTTCTTCACAATATCTGTTGTATATTTTAGACCTCATTTACTTTTTCAGTTTCTCACACTAGGGAGACAATACGATATTTAATACCTGGACATTCTGGTGTGGGGGGAGAGACAAATTCTCACTGTTTGCTGCAGGCTAGCATTAAACTCACTTATGTACCGCAGGCTGGCCTCAAACTCACAGTGATCCTCCTGCCTCAGCTTCTCAAGTGCTAGGATTCTAGGTGTATGCCACCACATCAGGCTTCTTTGTACAATCTGGCCAACCATACCTGCCTAGAACTCTTCTGATTGGTTCTGAGAAGGCTTTTCCTTCCTTAATAAAAGGCTAAAGGAAGAGTTGGAGCTGCCTCTTTCTTTTACCTTTCTCTATCCTGCCTTGGGCTTGAATGCTATGCTATCTTGTGATCATGATGCAAATTGTAGAGATGAAAGCTAAGACGCTGTCTCTGACATCATCCAGCTGCTGAATCCTATCCAGAAGTCTCCTATTTTACGTATCTTGTGATGTGAGGGGACAAAGGTTCATATGCTTAAACCACTTCTAGCCAATTGGCCTGTTACTAGCAGCTAAACTCATCCATAGACAGTAGGGAGTACAACCTCAGCATGGCATAAAAGGTGGACAGTGATTTCTCTGGGAGGCCAGGGCTATGGCAGAGCCACCTGATCAAACTTGGTCCAGCATATTTCTTTCCTAGCCTTAGTTGATAGTAAACAAATGCAAATCTCTTGTAATCAATCAAAATGAAGAACAGCAAAGCCAACCAGAACCAAGAAGCAGAGTTTGGAGATCATCAGAGGAAAAGAGCAAGAAAAATTCTTTTTTAGGCACTTGTTTTTTGGGATACAGGGCTTGCATAGACATTCCTGGATAGTGAAAATCAACACTGACTTAAACATAGTGCCACAGATATTGCCATTACTGAAAATCTTCTATTTCTTCTTATTCTTATCACTCATTTCCATAGCCACTCAATGACATAAATTATATCCACATTTCAGGTGGAAATACTGAAGCTCAGAGAGAGGAGGTAACTCACCTAAGATCACCCAATTAGGAAAGACCAGGGCTGAGGGTGTGCTCCTCTATTGTGCATGGATTTGTGGGTGCTATGGTTGTCTAAGACTTCAGTGAGTATGGAGGTGCTCCAGGGAGGTGAAATGTGGGGGAAAGCAAGGCAAGCAAGTCCTTCACCTTATCTGCAGCTTCCCTGTGTCCCCTCTGGGGTTCTCTGATCCTCTTCCATGGGCCCTAGAGCAACAGCTGATCCTCCAGTTCCCCATATCAGCACCAGACTTTATTTTCATTCTCAGAACATCCACTCCTCCACAAAGCAATTGTTTCTCTTCAGTGTGTTCAGGCTGGGCCTTGGCAAGCTTTTCCCCTGGAGGACTTTGTGTCTTGTCACCCATGGACACATTTGCTATTCTGTGGTGGAGAAAATTCCTGGGCACCAGGAAATCCTGCTTCCCTGACCCACATCTGGCTGGCACAAGAACTTGCCCATATAGCGCCCAACTCCATTTACCCTGGTAAGGGCAACCAGAGTAAGGTCAAAGGATGTCTGCCACCAAGATATCCTGCAACTGTCCAGATCCTGTCAAGGACAAGTGGGATTTTTTTTTTCAATTTTGTAATTCCTCCCAACACAAATTTCTAATAAATGTTCTATTTGCTTCAGTTAGCCAACAAACTTTATCTAAAATGATCATAATTAACAGGTTCTCTTCCTGCATACAAATTGTGACATGATTAATGGATATTCAGTTTACATGGAACATCACAGAGATTGCACATAGGAGGCAGCTTCAAATTCACTGTGTTGACACAATCATACCATACTCCCTTCTGTCCCCATGCCTCACTGCACTTGCCCACCCTACCCTTTCCAACCGGGGCATCCTTTCTCCTTGCAGTCACTGTGTCTAGGGTACACAGGAATTTGTGATAATGACTCTCCTCTGAGAAGTGCTCTTTTTCCATGGTCGTGTTTAAACTACCTGAGTTGAAACTTCAGGTTCTGCAAAATAAACCAGGAATGGGCCTCAGACCTAAGCTGGACCAATCAGGATCTTCCAAGGACCTTGTGTTTCCCACCAGAGGGGAATCCAGGGGCTATGAGTTGGTGGAGATGCTTAATATCTTGTATTGGGACAATGGCTCCATCAGGAAGGCCGTGGACTCCTAAACTCCTGTTGTTGAAATTTTTCATACCTCTGGGTTTTTGCCACTCTTAAGATTTACTTGTTCGTCTCTTCCTTGGATTCCTCCAAACCCAAGATCCTACCAATAACTCACTGCTACTTAAACTAACCAGTTTCTTTTATAGTACTTATAACCCAGATAACCTTCTTTTGCAGTATTTACAACCAAGATAATCTTCTTTGACACACTCCTGATTTTCTGCTCACTTCATCAAGACTGCTCTGCTCCCTTTGCAGAGAATCCTGCTGACTCATGACCTCCCCCCAGGCCAAGCTGTACCCCTCCTTTTCTGCCTCCCATGCCATCACATGCTCCCTTCTACTTTAGCATCCTGTATGCTCTTTCATAAACCTCTATGCTTAGATTGTGAGCACCTCAAGCAAGGAAGCAGCCTTATTTATCTTGGTGTTCCCATTAGTAATCTTACTGCCTGCAACATAATAAGTACTTATTAAATTTTTCTTGATTGACTGATTAAACAAATGAGAAAACAATTAGAGCTAAATTGCGGATAAGATCATGAAGGGTTAAACTTATTCTGTCCTCACCCCTCCCCTCTCCTCTCCTCTTCTCTTCTATCTGTCTATCATCTATCTATCTATCATCTATCTGTATCTACCTATCTATCTATCTCTATCTATCTATCTATCTATCTATCTATCTATCTATCAATCAATCACAGTAGTATCTACAGAAACCTAGTTCTGCTGGATTCCTTCCTTCGCCCTTCACCATAATGGACAATGGACTCTACAAACTGTCAGAATCCATCTGTCCTAGTGGCCAGCCAGATAGTTCAGCAGACTAAAGTGCCTGCTTAGGCAGGTTCAGGGACTGGATTCAATCCCATGTGCCATGCTGGCTTTGCTCCCTGGGGTACACTGAGATGGCAAATGAGCTTTGGCATGATGGCACATGACTGTAATCCCAGTGCTCGGGAGGCTGAAAACAAAAGGATCATTATGAGTCCAATCTGTGTAGTGAGCCTCTGTAAACTCTGTACTAAATACACAAAAAAATAAAAAAATTGAAAAAGAATCCATTTGTCCTAATGTAAAGATGGTTTGCTGCCTGTTGCTTGGAATGAACAGCCTTAAGATGGGAACTGGAAAATTCTTTGATGATACAGAGGACCTTGTTTGCAGAGGGCCTCACAGGGCAGCCTGATGGCTATCCCTTTGGCCGTTAGTCTGGAACAAGTCCTTGAGGAACAGCAAGGGGATCATTTTATCCTGGGGGCAGAAGGGATGTGTAACAGGAAGCATTGGAGGGCCTAGCCGAGGTGACTCCTGCTCACACAGGTTTCATTCTCACAGGCTCCTGAGACTGTCCTGGCCACGGCCTGGCTCTGAAATTGAAAGGCATTCACAGCATGGGTGTGGTGGTTGATACGTTGTGTCAGCTTGAGAAGTTGGAAACTTGCCTGGATGGGCTCAGTGACTCCACACCCTGGGAAATGGAGGCTGCTCCCTAGGGTGTGAAAGGTCCGCCCTAGAGTAACTCAGCACAAAAAGGATATAAAACAGAGCTGAGAAAGGATTCTGTGCACCACTTTCTCAGAGGAGCTCTAGTCTGCAGTCAGAATGGAAGGAAGGGAGAGAGGCTTTCTGGACATCACAACTACCGCTTTTCCCTTTGCTCTTTGTTATTTTCTGCTGCCATGAACTGCGGCTCTCTACCATGTGCCAGTTGGCCTTGGAGCTGATGAATATGGACTGAAACCTCTACTAACTGTAGAACCTTTCGGTTCTTAATTATGGGTGTCAGGTATTTTGTCCCAGTAATGAATGAAAAGTAGTTGAGACAATGGGTAAATATATATGGATTTCCTGGATGCCAAACTCAATGACCATAACTCTAACCCAAATGGTACAAAAATAAGTGCAGGCAGGGCAAGAGTAGCCAGGTGGATCTGATGCTGTCCTGGATCGAGGGCATATGCCAACTGAAAAGCTGGATCGCAAGGCCAAATTGGATCTGCAGCCACCTACCATCAAAGTACAATCACTCTGGACAGCTGTTTTGTATCATCTGAGGGTGGATTAGAAAGGCAGAAACTTCCTGTTTTCTGAGACAAGGACCCAAGCAAAGCATGGCTGAGAATTATGACAATTACAGTGATAAAGCAACAATTATTATAGTTAATATGCCAGGCACAGTTCTTAGTGCCCTGGGTGTTCTATCCCATTTCATACTCATAAAAACTTATGAGACCAATGACTCTACTATCCATAGTTTACAAAAATAAAATCAGTCTTGAATGTTGCATAACCTCTTCAAATTCACCCAAGTGGCCATGGTAGATTAGATGCGAAGGCCATCATGCCGATCCTCTAGATCATAGATGCTCCTCCTATGCGTGGCTCTTCCTTGTCTCAAGGCCTTTGTATGTGTCACTACCTCTTCATAGGACAACCTCAGCAACTAATAATAATAGTATAGTAAGATGGAATTTTTGGCAAATTGTATATCTAAGATACCTGCATGCATTGTGAGATAGAGCCATCAGTAAAACATAGGAAAATTAAAAAACAGACAAGACATGAGTAAATAAATTTTGAGCATTTCACCCTGATGGCATTTGTTATAATCAAGAGAAAAGGAGATTAAAGGAGATTTTTAGAAAGAACATAGAGGCACAGTTCTTTTAACTTATCCAAGATTACTG
>PVKN010024133.1:0-14541 GCA_004027915.1 Capromys pilorides
GTGGTGGTGCATGTCTGTGACCCCAGTACTTGGGAAGCTGAGGCAGGAGGACCATTGTGAATTTGAGACCAGCCTGGGCTACAAAGTGAGCTCAAGGCCAGCCTGAACTGCATAGTGAGACCCTGTCTCAAAAACCAAAAAAAAAGTAAAGTGAGAGGAAAATCCTGTTGCACAGGGAAATCTAGGGCTGTTCACAGATTATACCAATGGTCAGGACTGGCTGTATTAGAATTATGATAGTGAACTGCAGCTCTGCCAGGGTGGCCCCGCTGCGGTTACTGCGGGACAATGCCTCTGCGACAGCATCTCCCTGTGTCAGGTCTGCTGCAGGAAGCCACTTCCCCACCTCCCGAGGTCACGGGAAGCTTCCTTCCGCTTTCAGTGCTTCTCTTGCCTTCAGGGAAGCGTGGAGCAGCTTGGTGCCTTTCCTTGCAGTCCTTTCATGCTCTCTGCTCCTCTGCTGCCGCCACGAGCGAACAGATCTGTGTCCCATGTCCAGTCAGCGTTGGCCATGCTGCGCCCATGTGTCACCCCTAGATGAGCCCAGGGCCTGGTCCTCATGGTGCACAGGTTGAGTAGGCCTTGTGGCCACCCAGGAGGGATGGAAAGGAGCCCCTCTGGAAGCGTGTCCTCGCACCCTGCCTCCCTGATGGCAGTGGTGGGGCCCCGTGGCGTCCACCTAGGCCACAGTAGCTTCCCACAAGGAACTCCTAACCCACCCCAGCCCTGTAGGAGAGGCTGGGGTGGCTGAGGCTGGCCTTCCACAGGTGGCAATGGTAAGGCAGCTGAAGGGATACCTTGACTTTGGCCTTTGCCCTAGAAGTACCTTCTTCAAAGGACCTAGGGGATGACATAGATCTGTGCTCTGTGACAGGTGCCAGGAACAGCAGGTGTGGGGAGCCCAGATGTGGGCCAGGACCCTAACCTGCCCCTGGCCCCGCAGATCTAGGAGGACATAGGTGGACAAGAGGGGTCCAGTTATATTAGTAGAGAGAAAAAACCCCTAAACCTGTAGCTTGACTCTCAACAAAGGCTTATTGGAGGGTTCTGGGGAGGGGACTCAGGTCACTGCTTTGCACAGGGGACACTTGAGGCACACAGAGCCCAGAGTCTACGTCTCATGGAGGAGTACGGGTTGGATGCGATCGGTGAGTGGAGACTGGGCTGCTGAATACCTGGCCAGGCTGGCGGGAACCAGCGTCCACGGTGAGCACCCACGCAGAGTGGCGCTGGGCGGGCCTCACGGCTGCCCCCCAACTTTCACCAGTTCCACGCAACCAGCTCTGAGGGTTCGAACTGGCTGGCGGGTCTGCGGTTGCTTAGTGTAGAGAGGACGAGTGGGGGCAGGCGCACAGGGCCTCTGCTGGCCAGGCTCTGTGTCACTGTAGATCTTATTAGTCTTTTGTCTTTCGGCTCCAATTAAGCCTTTGTCCCTGGTGCCCCACCCCCATCTATGTTTATCCAGGTCCTGGCCTTCAGTTGACTCTCTTACTTGGTTTAATGAGGCCCTGGGCCTTCCTCTCTTTGTCTCCAGGTCTCTCCTTCAGCGTTGGAAGAACTGTTTGTTTTCTAGTTTTTTTAGTAGTCATCAGTGACATTTTTCCAGGTTGCTTTAGGGTTTTTCTCTTTATCTGAGCAGCCCATAGTGTCCATATTTTCTCAAAGTTGCCTGAAGAGTGTGTTTTATGCTAGGTGTTTGGCTCACACATGTGGCCAGTCTTTTATTCTGTGGCTGTTGCCTCAGGGCCAGGAGGCTCCCGGTGCCCTGCTGGGGGAAGTGGCTCCCTGAGCTCACGCTCAGCACCGGTGATGACGATGACACGAGGGACGGACTCTAGAAAGGAAGGCGCTGCCCCGCATGAGGGGAGGGCAGGGCTTCTAGGTGGGGACACCCACGGTGCTGGGGACCCCTGCCCCCCCCCCCCCCAGCGCCTCACTGTCTGATCAGCTCCCTGGGCTGCCTCCCAAGCCCACTGCCAGTGTGTGTTCCTAGGTGGGCTTTGGTTTCCGCTTGCCCGCTTGTCCTCTGTCCAGGCCGTGGCTCAGGTATTTACGGGCTGGGCAGGAGGACCCTACAGACAAGCTTGCTCGGGTTGGTGATTAAGGAAGGCAACGCGATGTGCCTGCCCTGCAGGTCGCTGGGTGACCCTGGAGTGCGAGCCAGCAGCCCTGGTAGCCCACTCCTCTGTGCTGCCTTTGTACTGTATTGGGGGCGGGGAGGGCGCTGCCTCGGCCGCCTTCATCCTTGTGGGCGCTCACTGTACCTTGTCAGTTGGCTTTGAAGGCTAGATTCTTGAGCCTTGGCCTCCCGGGATTACAGCGTGCTGCCATGACCAATTTTGTGTTGATAGCTTTTTTTGAGGTACTAGAGACTGAATGCAGGGCCTTCACCCTGAGCAACAGAAGGCACAACACAGCATCTGAGGTGGGTGAGCAGGGAGCCAGACCGATTGTCCATGATGCTTTTCTTCCTTTTGTCTCTTTGAGGCAGGGCTTCGCTATGCAACGCAGGCTGGCCTTAAACTCACTTCCCCCTGCCTCAGCCTCGAGAGTGCTGGGATTCCAGGCGTGTGCCACCACTCCTGCCCCACGATATTCTTACAACACAGAGGCTTACTTCTGAGAAACTGCTGTGCAGTATAAGGTGGGCCTAAAGCTCACAGCAGAAGGCCAACTCAGGTCAGCTTCTATATCAATGCACTTTGCCGCCACCTTTTACAAACCCTAAAGTAAATGAGCAGCAGAAGTGGGAGGCATAAGAGGCCAGAGAGATAGCTCCATGGCACAAGTGCCTGCCTGGCAAGTGCAAGGTTGAGAGTTCAAACCCTGGTCCCGCAAAAAAAAAAAAAAAAAGGAGGCATAGTTTAATATAAATCCAGGCAAAGTAGATAGAGAAGGGATTATAAGGAGAAAAACCCAGTTCTTTCATGTATCAAGGAACAGAATTGAAAAACAGTTTAGCTTGCAGTCTAAGCGTCTGCCTGGCAAGCACAAGGACCTGGGTTTGATCCCAGCCACTGCGTGGTGGCACCTGCCTGTGATCCCAGCACTAGGGAGACTGAGACAGGAGAATTGCTAGGAGTCTGAACTGTGCAGCAGGACCCTGTACCAATAAGCAAACAAAAACGAAAGAAAAGAAAAGCAGTTTAGGTACTGAGCTAAGGAAGAACATGATAAAGATTGATAAGACGAATGAGTTTTTACACCCAGAAATATGTTGCATAAAACTTTTTTAAAGGGACCAGCCAAATAGCTCAGCGCATTAAACCTCTTGGGGCCGGGGTTTCATCCTTGGGCCTGCCATGCTGGCCCCACCCCCGGGGCCCGCTGAGAAGGCAACTGAGACTGGGTATGGTGGCACATGCCAGTAATCCCAGCTCTTGGGAGGTTGTAAACCACTGGATCGCTACAAATTCAGTCTAGTAGTGAGACCCTGAACACCTTGTAGATCTTTCCCGAAAAATAAAAAAAATAAAATAAACTTTTTAAAAAATTGAAATCTGTAACTGAAGCTGGGTGTGATGGTGCATATCTGTAATCCCAGCACTTGGGAGGCTGAGGCAGGAGACTCGGTCTGAGTTCAGACCAGCCTGGGTTACAAAAGTGAGCTCAAGGCCAGCCTGAACTGCATAGCAAGACCCTGTCTCAAAAAAAAAAAAGAAAAAAGAAATCTGTAACTGAGCTGAGAGATTAAGATTTTGTCAGGTGCCAGAAATGATAGGTAATTCCTACTGGAGTAAGAAGTGGATTAACTGATTAAAAATATAGGTTACTGAGTACAAATGTTGATCTGATAGCCAGAGGTTGGATTTTAATAACCATAGGAGAAGGTAACAAAGTCTTGGACATTTTAAGATAGAGAAATAGAACAGACACTTCCCTTGAAAAGCAGTGACCAAGAGAGACTGCCCCCAGGGGAAGGGGCACAGAAGAAGCTGTCGAGCCAGGGATGAGCCGAGCAAGCTCTGGGCAGGACTCCGGACCCTGCACTTTGTCTTCTCCCAGTGTCTCAGCTTGGCCTCTCCTCACCTTAGGAATAGAATACATTGAGATTCCACATCCTGGAGAGGCTTATGGTTTTCGTTTTTTGTTTGTTTTCTTTTCTAATTTGATACAGTTTGTCATGTGTTGCTAAACTGCTGAGACTGAGCTCAGCCTAGCAATCCTCCTGCCTTGGCTTCGCAGGGTGCCGGGATCACAGGCCTGCACCATGGTCAAGCTGGTTCTTGATGATCATTTGACACAAATCCTTGCAGTTTTTATTTGAACGGAGGCCCCTCAGATTTCTGCAACCAATTCTGGCTTCAGAACTTGCCTGAAACAATGATCTTGACAGGCGTGGAAGAAATACAGAGTCCCCGTTTCCCAAGTCCTGCTCGCTACTCCCCAAGGCACCCTTGAGGCCTCGGGAGTTGGTTTAGAAGAAGCAAAAAGAAAGACTTCTTCAAAGCCAGCTCTTCAGGAGAGATGGAGCTCCAGCTGCCTGGGGTCGTCATCCCTTCCCTGTACAGGTCTGGCTGGAGGAGAAGAAATAGAGCAGACAAAAGATAAGCAACCTCTGGCCCCCTGACCCCTCCTGTTTTCTTTCCTTCCTTCCTTTGGGAAATGAAATCGGATCCCCACCTCCGGGGCCAGCATCAATTTATTCCCTTTAGGCAGAGATGCCAGTTTTGTAATCTGGGTTAAGGAGCCAAAGGAGATTTTTTGTTGTTGTTTCATCTTATTTTGAGACAACTGCTTGGTAACTGAGGCCAGCCTTGAGCTCACTGTATAGCCTAGGCTGGCCCCAAGGTCCCACAGTGATCCTCCTGCCTCAGCCTAGTGCTGGGCTAGCAAGGCCTGGCACCACACCCAGCCAGGAAATGACAGAGGTGTCTGCTCCCAGCCTGAGACCCTCTGGAGGAGCAGCTCAGTTTGTGAAGCCACATTTCACTCTTTTGGTTGCCGTTCTGATACACTGAGCCTGTTTCTCGTGTAAGCCAGGGGGCTCATAATCTGCCCAGAGAAGGTAGACTTTGGCCTAGAAATGGTTCTTGTGTTGTCTCAGCTGAGCTCACTGTGCTCCTATCTGCAGCTGACGCCTTGAGAGGAGTCTTTGTTGGGTGCTCCAGGAAGAGAAGACCAAGGGCAGTGCAAGGGCTGCGTCAGCGTAGGCGCAGAAGCCAGCTGCCGAGCAACCATCCAGGACTCCGAGTGAAGACCTCAGACTGAAAGAAAGTGCACAGGAAATTCAGGTAGGCCACGCAGTGCTGACCAGAGGAAAGCTGACATAGCTTTAATATCAGGCTACAAACCAGAAAACGCTACCAAAGATAAGCACTGCATGAGGGTAAAATACCCGGATCAAAGTCAGCAGGATGATGTGAGGGTCCTACATCTGTAGGGACTTGCTGAGCCCCCCTCACCTCCCTGCATTTGAAAAGCAAGTATTTCTGGGCGTGGTGGCACATACCTATGATCTCAGCACTCGGGAGGCTGAGGCAGGAGGATCTCGGAGTTCCAGGCCAGCGTGGGCTACAAAGTGAGATCCAATCTACAACAAAACAAAACAAACCACCACCCCTCAAACAAATGAAAGGCAAAAATCGCACAAGACTAAGACTTGGAGGAAAATTAAAATAAACAAATAAGCAACAATTAATATGACCCCAGGTAAAAGTACCCAAAATCATAAGCGATTTATTTATTCATGTATGTATGTATGTATGTATGTATGTTTTTTTGAGACAGGGTCTCACTATGCAGTTCAAGCTGGCCTTGAGCTCACTTTTATAGTCCAGGCTGGTCTCGAACTTGCACCGATCCTCCTGCTTCAGCCTTCCAAGTGCTGGGATCACAGGTGTGCATCACCACTCCCGGCTTCATAAGCGTTTTAGATAATGAGCTGGTCGCTGTCCTTGCTTGTGAGGAGAGCTGGGCTACTCTGTTCCCACAGGTTTGTTTGTGTCTCACTGTCCAAATTCAAGGATGCCATGTATGGGGATAAAAAGGAAAAAAGATGACTTTAAAGCTAGCTCTCATGACGACGGGCCCACTCTCCTCAGTCACCATCTCCCCACTTCAGCTGCAGTGGGGTCTTTCCTGGTCCTTGGTAACTGGGCCGGGAGTAGGGGCTAGACACCAGAACAACAGAAGTTTCCAGGAGCCTCCAAGCTGCCTGCACCCAGATCTCCCTCCCTTGCCTAAGGGAGAGACTGGGCTCAGCCTGCAGGGCCAGTGTCTGCATTTTCTGCCCTTTCCTGGGAAGGAGAGGCCAGGGTGACATTTATGTTCTAGGCCAGCCTGAGTAAGTTTGGAAGCCCTTGCCTATAAAAGGAAAAGCTGCTAACTTGTGAAGTCTCACTTTACAGTCAGGCTCGCACGGCTGCAGGCCCAGAGCACCGGGCCTGGCTTTGAGCAATGTGATGAGCAGATTTTGGCGCCAAAGGACACATGGAGAGCACTGTGGCCCAGAGCGCCAGCCCGCAAGCTTTGCCAGACATCCAGGTGGAGGGGCCACGGTGTGTGCTAGCCCAGGAACGGGCAACCGATCGGTGCACACCACGGTCCCAGGAGGCTCCCTAGCCCATGGGACAGGTGGTGCTGGCCAAGTTCATGGTCACCTGGAACCAGAAGATCACTTCGATCGGTGGCGGATCCACCGCAAAAAGAAGCAGGCCCCTGAGAGCGCACTTTGTGTGGCTGGAAGTGCGTAGGGGGAGCCAGAGAAATGTAAGGGCAAAGCCAGCAACGTAGGAGCTCCCCCGAACTGTGGCCAGGCCAAGAGCAGGTGTCAACGTGGAGCAAAGCCAAAGGCCAGCAGGAAAGCCCAGAGCAAAATGAGAAAATTATAGAGCACAGGAAAGAAGCAGAAGACACAAAGTCTGAAAGTCAGTGCCCAGCTCTCCTCGCAACAAGGAGGCCCCAGACCTCCTTTTGTTTTATTCCCCCTTTGGTGTTCTGAGACAGGGTCTCTGTGCAGTCCAGGTCGGCCTTGAGCTCACTATGCAGCCCCAGCTGGCATTGAACAGGACACCAGAATTTATAAGGCTGGGTGTACTAGGCTTCTGCTTAGTTTTCAATTTGTTTATTTATTTGTTTACCTGTACTGTGTTTAGAGTTCTTTTGTCAATCACCATTATTGATGTGGATGTTCTGGGTGCTGACAACACTGATTAGATTCACTCACTAGAACAATGGCTGGCTGGCTCACACTTGCTTTCTTTTTTTCTTTTGAGATAGGATCTCCCTATGTGGTTTAGGCTGGCCTTGAACTCACTATGTAAACCAGACTTGCCTGAAACTCTCAGGGGCCCTCTTGCCTCAGCCTCCCAAGTGCTGGGGTTGCATGTGTTCACCACTTCCAGCTTGTTTTTTTTTTTTGGCGGAACTGGGGTTCGAACTCATGACCTTTCCCTTGCCAGGCAGGCACTTGTGCCATGGAAGCTATCTCCCCAGCCCTGTGGCTTATTTGTTGATTTCTGTAACAATGAGCTGGAATCATCATCAAGAGCATCATCAACGTCTCACCAAGCTGAAGAATGAAACTGTGAGGGAGGAAGAGGCAAGTTGCCAGTGGGGAAGTTTATTGAGAAAGCGAAGACAAAGCGAAAGCTCCCACTGGCCAGGAGGGAACACAAATGAGAGAACAGTTCTTCATCTCAGTATTTTCTACATATTTCATTTCTATTTATTTATTTATTTATTTGGTACTGGGGATTGAACTCTAGACCCGCTTATTCTACTGAGCTATCTTCCTGGCCCCATCTCAGTGTTTTTCTGCGTAAGCAGGGAGTGGGATTCTGCTCCACACCTGGAAGTCCCCATCTGGAACGGCCCTGGAGGCTTACACTGACCCCTGAGGCTCTAGGGGCTTCCTAATGCAGAATTCCTAAGTCTCATTGCTCAGGGGTCCTGAATTACTTAAAACCTGCCGTGGGCAGCTTCTGTGCTTGGAGCAATTGGCTCCACTTGTGTAACTCCTGCGCTGCCCCTATCCTAACTACTTTCAATACCAAAAAATTCTTTGTATTTTCATGTAAGATTTAATATGTGGGCCGGGCATGGTGGCCCATGCTCATAACCCTAGCACTGAGGAGGCTGAGGCAGGGGGATCACTGGGAGTTTGAGGCCACCCTGAGCTATGTAGTAAGTTCAAGGCCAGCTTGAACTGCTTAGTGAGACCCTACCTTAAAAAACAAAGCAAGCCAGGGAGATAGCTCAGCGGCTTAAGGGCCTGCCTAGCAAAAGCAAGGTCCTGAGTTTGATTACCAGTACAAAAAAAAAAAAATCAAAACAAAATAAAACAAAAGATTTACTCTGGGGCTGTTAGCATGCTGCTGTCTCCTAGTTCCGCAGTCCTGGTAGAACTCAGCAGCGCTTGGTCTGCGTACTGCGTCCAGCTAGGGTAGGTAGGAGCGCAGCGTTGTCCCACAGTGGAGAGGCTTCTACATTTTCCTGTGCATCAGAATCACCCGAGGACTCCTTTAAAAGTTCAACTGCAAGAAGGATTTTCTTGAATATATTATTTGATCTTTGACTTTCTTTTCCTTATTGTCCCAGTTTGTGGTGAAAATAATACTTTTGGAGGGTGCAGTCACTGTGTGTTGTGAGCACAGCTGAGACTGAGGCTGAGGCAGTGTGGGTGACTTAGGAAGACCCTGCCTCAAAATAATAGATGAGAAGGGCTGAGTACCACACACATGGGCGGTGACGTGCCTTTAACATCAGATTTACGACATTGGTCTTTTTATTCAACCATAAATGGAACTCTTAGGTCCATTCTCTTTCATTCTCACACCTTTGTAGTGCATATGGAAGACCTTCAGTGTGAGGAGTTGGTGGGAGCACGGGACACATATTATGGTGTCCCCTCCCTCCAACCCCTCCCTGCTTCCTCCAGCTCTTGTCCCCTTCCAATCTGCACCAGCTCCATGTAACGGACAATGGGCTGTGTCAACCAGAGAAAGTTAGGTGCTTATCTAAGCTTAACTAAATCAGCAGTTCCCCGCCCCAGGATGAAGCCCACCCAGGCAAGCACGTAGCCTTGGCTGGAGAAAGGACGACAGCCTGGCTGGTGTTCTTAGGAGTAGCTCCAGCTTCAGCTCCAATGTCATCTCCTGGCTTCCGGTGCAGGCCCTTCAGCTTCCCTCAGACCTTCTGGCACCTGTCACAGACTTGCAAGGACCCTGCAGTGAGGTCCAGACCTTGGAACGAATCCTATAGTCTCCAGTGTGCAAAAGCTCTCTGCACCCTTTGCATCCAAGCCTGTAGGCGACCTTCTTGTCATTTCTTTTTTTTGTCTTTTTGATACAGGGTCTCGCTATGTAGTTCAGGCTGGCCTTGAACTCACTTTTTTTTTTTTTTAATGGCCAGCTCAGCCTGCCCTGGGGGTGGGGCTGGCGCAGCATGTGGTGCCACAGATCAAACCTTGGTCCCTGTGGTTGTCTAAGCTTGCCTAAGCAGGCGCTTTAGACCTCTGAGCCATCTCGCTGGCCCATTCAACTCACTTTTGTAGCCCAGGCTGGTCTCGAACTCACATTGATCCTCTTGTTTCAGCTCCCAAGTGCTGGGATTACAGGTATGTGCCACCATGCCTGCCTTGTCATTTCTTATACATTTGTACATCTTGTGTTCTGTCTGTTCCTCTAGTAAAACTGACTGAAACACTCTATTTGTTTCTCTTCAATCATTTTTTCTGTACCTTTTCCTTCCTTTGCCCACCTTTTGATCTCTTTCCCATTCCTGTTATCTACCTTTCATTTTGCTCTTTATTTATTATACTTTGGGTCTCTCATATAAGAGAAACCACATGATGTTCTAACTTGTGTGCCTGATTTATTTTACTTATTATTATGGTTTTAAGGTGCATCTGCATGCCTGCAAATGCCTCAAATTTACCTTTCTTTATTGCAGAGCAGTGTGCTCCATTGTGTGTAAGTTCCACATTTTCTTTATCTGTTGATCTGTTGATGGGTATGTGGGTGGTTTCTAAGATTTTGGTATTATAAATTGTGCTGCTATAAGCAGGGGGTGGTGATGCCACCCTGTAATTCCAGCACTTGGGAGGCCAAGGTAGGAGAGCAGCCATGTGTTTGAGGCCAACCTAGGCTCCACAGTGAGCTCAAGGCCAGCCGGGACTACATGGCCAGACACTGTCTCACAAGACAAAGCAAAGCAAAGCAAAGCAAAACAAAAGAACATAAGAAGGGTGGGAGGGGCTGGTGAGATGGCTCAGCGGTCTAAAGCGCATGCGTCGGGAAGTTGAGGCCACCACAGGGACCATGGCTTGATCCCTGGCACCACATTCTGTGGCCCCTCCCACCTCCCAGGGAAGGCTGAGCCGGCCATAACACAAACAAATATGTAATGTGGTTTAAGAAAATAAAATAAACTTAAAAAAAAAAAAAGGGTGGGAGGAGAAAAAAGAAGAGATAAATTATTTGTGGATTCATAGTTCCTGAATTCCTCCCTGTTTAGAATTGTGTTTCTATTCTATTTTTAACTCTAAGAACACTTTAGGTATAAAATTGAATCATACTTTCTTTCCCTGAGGACTCTGAATTCTTTGAGATTTCTTTTTTACTAACTTCTAAACAAGGGTAATGGAGACATCAGAGACACAGCTATTGTAAGTTTCAGAATGCTGCCCAGAAAAAAAAGAAGAAAAGAGTGCTACCCAGTCTTTTTCCTCTACTTCCGACATTCTGTATAGTCTTTTGCTAGGATATGTTTATGTTGTTTGGTTTGTGGTAGAGTCAAAATGCCATTTATCTGGAAAAATACTTTTTCTTTATTTGCATCTTAAATTACGTATGATAGTCCCTTGGGTGCCAGCAGAGGATGCATACCTATGAGTAGACAAATTATACACATGTTGGATCTTTTTTGTTATCTTCCATAGTTATAGTTTCACTACAATCCTTTCTAATCTCTTGCTTTGGTTGTCTATAACTGCTGATTTTCCTCCACCTTCTGATTTATGTCTCCTATGAGGTATATATAATTTTTTGAGACAGGCTCTCACTGTGCAGTTCAGGTTGACCTTGAGCTCTCTTTAAAGCCAAGCTGGTCTTGAACTCGCAATGATCCTCCTGCCTCAGCCTCCCAAGTACTGGGATTACAGGCCTGTGCCACCACACCTGGCTTAGTAATTGACATTTATTTCTTGACATATTTTCTTTTCTACCTGAGCTCTGCAAACTCACCTTTCATTTCCTTCTGCTGTGTGCCCAGGTAGATGGAGCCAGCCCAAGAGAATGTGGGAGCTGCAGCTGGCAAAGCCGTAAGGGTAAGGGCATCTAAGCCCTTTGGAACTGACATATCACCACTCTGTGCCCTGGATTTAGGATATGGAGCCACAACTGCCGAGCGTGGTGGTGTACACCTGTAGTTCCGCTACTCAGAAGGCAGAGTCAGAAGGATCGTTGCAAGTTCAAGACCAGCCTAAAGTACAAAGTGAGCTTAAGCCCAGCTTGAACTGCATAGAGAAATCCTGTCTCCAGAAAAAGAAAGAAAGAAAGAAAGAAAGAAAGAAAGAAAGAAAGAAAGAAAGAAAGAAAGAGGGGCTGGCGAGATGGTTCAGTGGTCTAAAGCACCTGCTTAGGAGGGCTCAGGCGACTGCGGGGACTGCAGTTCGATCCCCGGCACCACATGCTGCGCCAGCGCCACCACCAGGGCAGGCTGAGCCAGCCACAAAATGAATAAATAAAGAAACAAGCAAACAAACAAACAAACAAACAAACAAATAAATAAATAAATAAAATTTAAAAAAAAGAAAGAAAGAAAGTCTGACTTAGGGCCATAGCAGGACTTAATATTTGCCCTGTTGGGTTTTAGTCTTGTTTTGGTTTAATTATTTACTACTCTCCTACGCCTCCTTTTTGGAATGGGTATGTACCACTTCCTTAGGATCATGTAATTTGTTTTTCCTTTTTTATAAAAGTTCGCAGATAGTTGCTGGGAAGATAGCTCAGTAGAATAAGCATTTGCCTGGTAAGCACAAGGTCCTGGGTTCAGTCCCTGGTACTGGAAAAAAAAAAAGGGTTTGCAGATAAGAGTTTGCCTTGAGTTTCAGAAGTGTTTTACTTGGATTTCTGAAAAATGCTAGAATTCCTGAGACTTAGAGAGAAGGAGTTTATCATATTTCAGTTGTATGCAAGATAGTTATGTTGTGCTTGGTGGGATTATGATGTTATTTATTGACTTGGAAATTAAGTATGGTATAAGGAGAAATATTTGACTGTGAAATTGACAAGGGATGGGACTTAGTAGTTCAAGGGGTAGTTGACTGGCTATGGAATTGATCCAACAGGCTTGTGTGTCTGGGTGGATCACAGAGGCATGGGCTTGGTCCATATCCAGGCCCCTGGCCTCTCCACTGTGGTCCTCTTCCCCTGGTCTGTTCTCCATTCTCCATGATCATCTTCTCTCCACCACATGATGATTCTGCCCTGGAGCAGCTGACCATGGACTGAATCCACTCAAAAATAAGCCAAACTAAAATTCTTCTTTAGGGTGTGTATGTCAGGTGTTGTGCCCAACTAATCCAATGGGGTCCTAGGACTGATTAGTTATATACGATAGCTGTGAGGGAGAATCCATGTTCATGTTTCAGATCACTAGGTGTTCTCCTTAGGACACAAAATTATAGCCTGTAAGTACCTAACATTTACCAGTGAAGAAGTGTCCTTCATCACCATGCTAAATGCTCTTTGCTATAAACCTTATTATTCAAAAAATGAATATGATTATAAGCCTTTTTTATAGGCTGTTGTGGTTTGGGGTTTTGCAAGGGAAACAATATAATACAGGAAGGGCTGGCCAGATCGCTCAGTGGACTAAAGTGCCTGCTCAGACAGACACAGGGACTGGGGCTCAATCCCCAGCCTTCCATGCAGCCCCCACCTCCAGGGTGCACTGAGATGGCGATTGAGACTGGATGTGGTGGTTCATGCCTGTAATCCCAGTGCTTGGGAAGCTGAAAAACAGGAGAATCACTACGAGTTTGATCTGCATAGTGAGACCCTATAGACCCTGTATTAAATATGTTATTTAAAAAATATATAGGAGACATTTTATATTAGTTTATAAGGAATCACTCAAGAATCATATACAACAAATGCAGGAAATCTATCCAGCTGAGGGCCAGTATCCTAATATCCCGCATGAGTCTAGATGAAAACCCAGAGCTCACACCAAGGCCTCCCACAAGTCCAGCTGGAGGCCTGGAGCCCGTGACGGTCTCATACAGGCCTGCTTCATGGCTCTGTGTTGGAAAGGCCTGAGTTCAGTGGTGGCAGCTAGAAAATCCATGCAAGAGGGATGAAGAATCTGTGCTAGAAGGCGAGGGATCTGCACTGGAGCCAGGAAGCAGCGCTTAAGGTACACACCAGAACTCCCCGAAAAGTACCACAGCATCCTCAGCAACGGTGAGGTCCCAAGCTCCTCCAGCAATGAGGAAGGCTGAGTTCCCAGGAGGAAAGCCAACGTGGCCAGCTTCTCCCTGAGGCTGAGCAGCGCACCATCTTCCCCTCCAGAGCCAGGAAGTGATGCTCAAGATGAGGACCAAAGCTCCTGCAAAGCTCACTGGGAAAGCCAGCATGGCAAGGTCCTCCAGCAGAGCAACCCAAGAGAGCCAGCAGCTTCCAGCAGCCCCAACAGCTGCTCCAAGCAGCACCCCTAACAGCTTTCCAGCAGCTTCTCCTGTTCTGCCTTCCTGCTGCTGGCAACAGCCCTCAGGTGGGCCTCCCTCACCCAACACTACACTAGTTTAATTCAGCTGGGTGTAATAAGTCGCCTACCAGTTAGAAATTCAGTACATAGGCTCAGTGACCTTTCCTTTTTGAATCTTTAAAATCATGAAGTTTAACGTACAAAAGGTACATAAAACATAGGTGTATAACTGTCTCTCAGAACTGGAGAAAACAATCCTCAGATACTTATGGGACCAGAGGGGACCTGGAATGATAAATCTATCCTGGCTAAGAGCAGTAGAGCAGGAGGCATCACAATCCTGAACTTCAAGTTGTATTACAAAGTGACAGCGATAAAAACAGCACTGCAGTGGGACAGCAACAGACGTGGGTTGCGGGACAGAGTATAGGATGCAGAAAACTCCCAAGCACATTCAGCCATCTGATCTTTGACTATGGGGCCAAAAACATATGCTGGAGGAAAGGTCACCTCCAGATTGAAAGTCAAAGGATAGAAAATAAGTCTCCATATGATAAGAACCCAGAAAAAAGCAGGGGTAGCTATTTTGGTGGCTGACAGTGTTAACTACAAACGAAAAATGACTAAAAGAGGTAAAAAAAGTTCACTACATACTTATTAGGGGAAAGCTGAAAAAGGAAGAGAGAATAATCATAAGCATATAAGTGCCCAATGTATGAGCACTCAGCTGCACCAGGCAGGTATTAACAATCATAAAAAAACCAAAGGTACTGGGGACTTTAACACCCCCCATGGTCACAAAGAGAGAGGTAATGAGACAAAATGTCAGCAAACAAATAACCAAATCAATCTTGTGAAGAAATGGTAGGCCTGGGCCGGCGAGATGGT
>PVKN010024134.1:0-14439 GCA_004027915.1 Capromys pilorides
TGTATAGGTAGTAGGATGTGTGCCAGGGGAGCAGTCATCAATTCACACTAGAAGTTAGGCCCTCCTGTGTCACCTTAGGTGGCAACTGTGACTTTGGCAATGGCCTTATCGGATATTTCATTAGACTCACATACTTACTAATTGTGCATCTATAAAATAATTTTATAAATCATGAACTCTGGCATTTCTTCACCCTAAATTTTCCACCTCTTCCATCGGCTCCCACCTGGATTCCCGCAGCAGGTTTTGCTGCTACTCAGTGTACCCCTCAAGGTCCCTGCTGATTCTCCAATGCCTCCTTTTTCTTACTAGAGTGGCCTGCCTTAGAAAGATGCCCTGGGTGGTTCCTGAGGTATGTAGGATCAATACTTAGCATCTTTGCAAACAGGGCTTCCCTTAGTAGAGACAAGATGATATGTGACTGCTGGAACCCAAGAGGAAAGAGAAAAGCTAATAGGCAAAATCAGTTATCCTGGGGAAGATCCTTCTAGGGAACTTCTCAGGAAGCATTTTCGGGGGCTGTGTTAAGGAGAGAAATCGCTTGTACTCTGGATCTCAGTTTGAGTGTGAATTTTTGTTTTCTCCTAGAAAAAGAGACCAGGGAAAGGTTTTTTGACATGTGAGGCAAGCCAGAGAGAGAAAGAGAAAGAGAGAGAGAGAGAGAGAGAGAGAGAGAGAGAGAGAGAGAGAGAGAGAGAGGCTCACCTAGCTGCACAACCATTGCCACATATACCCCTAGAGTTATTGCAGCAGGGTGCTACAGGGTCTACTCAGAATAAGGGAAAACCTATAATACGGATCTTTCTGATTCCAAAACATGAAACACTGGTCAAGCCCTAGACCACTTGTAGCCTCATGAATAATTTCCTAACTGGCCACAATTCTCTGCAACTAACACCCAGAATTAATTCCTTTTTAAAGTAATTGTTCCCCAAGGCATTCAGGATGATTACATGAGATCAAAGATGCTCAAGCTGACAGGTCCTGGGATTAGAAGAATAATTATGAAAATATTTTGAAATTAGGTTTGCTGTTGCTCTCTGGGCAGGTTGTGTTGAAATCTCACCTTCCTGTGTTCCTCAAGCAGCACACTGTGTTGTAGTTCAAATTCAGTGCTTACGTTTCTGTGGAACTTTGAGAAAGCCTCTTAATTTCCCAAGGCTGAAGTTCCCATGTTTAAAGTACACTTATAAGGCTTGCTGATCACCCCTGAGTTAACAGAATAATTTGCATTAACATTCTCCTCTATTTAAGATGTATCAGTGTGTCTATGTGTGTTTTCATTTGAATTTTTCTTAACTTTGGCATGTTTTCAGAAAAGGTGAGCTTCTATTGGCATGACGGTTCCTTCCTTTTTTTGAAAAAAAACCAAAAACTTTTTTTTTTTTAAATATTTTATTTATTTGGTATAGGGCCTTGCTACACAGCTTGGACTCATAGTGATCCTCCTATCTCAGCCTCCCCAGTGCTGGGAGCATGGGATTTGGTGTCGGGAATCGAACTTGGATCTTAGTGATTGTCAGGCAAGCACCTAGACCACTGAGCTAGCTCCCCAGCCCTGGTTCCTTCTTGATAGACAGTGAACAAGTAGCAGAACAATAAAAGAAAAAGATCCTCCTCTGACCTTAGTCTCAGACAACCCTAAGGAAACCAGGCAGTTTATGTTGTCTTTTAATGAACTGTATCTTTACTTGAAGATACAGCAGTTTTTCTGCTGTGGGAAGATTTTCCTTGCTAAATATGTCCTGTGTGCATAGTTGTATTTTTATCCCAAACACTGTTAATTCCTAGGTGTTATACTTTACATGTCTCACTCATTTCAAGTGTACAGTGAAGGAGGGGATTAGAGCTAGAACAGATACCAGGCGCATGGCCACGCAGAACGGCCACAGGCGCGGAGACTGAGAGTGCCGGCCCAGAGCCCAGGACCCGGATGATTGGCTCTGAGCGCTGCGTACGGGACCAGCGAGATAATGGCTGCTTGCAATGTTTCATTTCCATCTAGCAAGAAGCCATTTATTTGTCTGAGCGGATTAAATCTGGTGCTCACCCAGGTGAGCGTCGACAGGGCAGCCTTCCTAGGAAAGTGCTTAGATCGTCAACTTCCCAGCTGGAGATTTTTTTTAACAATATATTTAGTACAGGGTCTACGGGGTTTCACTACTAGACTGGACTGTTAGCAATCCTCCTGTTTTCAGCCTCACAAGCTCTGGGATTACAGACACACGCAACTATGCCCAGTCTCAGTAGCTATCTCAGCGTGCCCCAGGGATGGGGCTGGCATGGCATGCCAGGGAACCCAGAGATTCATATTTTGAAATCTCTGCTTCTTGCCCAGATTACCCAGGACATACTTTTATTACCTCATCATGTAAGATATTCCACAATTTTTAAAAGAGACGCAGGCATCTCCTACATCTAAAAATGAAAATTACCATTCCTGTGGGAAATTGGAAACCAGGAACTCATCTCTCAACACCTTAATTTGTTTCAAGAACAATATGAGGAAATCCCTCGACCTCAACCTTTTTTTGTGGAGGCCTGAGAGCTGCCCCCTTCCAGGCATGAACTTCAGCTCTGGGTCTTCTTTCTCCCCAGTGTGAACCTTAGTTAGTTAGTTAGTTAATTAATTAGTTAGTTACAGGAGATCGAACTCAGGACCTTGTGCTTACCAGACATCTTTCAAAGAGAACAAGAAAATAATAGCAAAAAACCCCACAAAAACATTAGAAATGATACAGAATTTTAAGAGTGAGAACTTCTGAAGCTGAATGCATAGCCTGGAACATTGTTGCAAATTTCACATCTACTTCCATCTCAAGAGGAACTAGGTTGGCCTTCCATGCCTGAATCCTTGGGCATTCTTATATCTAAAAGGTCCTTGAGTGTAAAGGGCTGAGGGAGAAGAATTTGTCTATGAATGGAATGGGAAAAGGACCCTGGTCCTGGGTGGGGAGGAGCCTTTGCATTTGAATATATAAAATTCACTGCTATTATAAAGACCTGGCTCCTAGCCTGGGCTGTATGCACATCAATGCTGTTTCTTTGGTGTTGAGCTCTCTGGTAATTATTCAATGTGAATAGGACAGTAGAATCCCCTGAAGACACCCTTTTGGACCACTAGCAAGGCATGTGGTTCTGGAAGGGTATTAAGAACCACCTCGCCTCCTCCTCTCAGTCTTCACGGTTATCATCGCCTCAGCACCATCTCCATTCCCACCAGCACTGCAGCCTCAGTATCACTGCCATCACTGCCATTGTCACACTGTCACTCTCATCGCCATCCCTTGTGTCCATGAAGCTCCTTGTCCCTTCCAAGTGTTTTCCATTCATGAGCTCTCTTGGATCATCACAGAATCTCCAGGGGGCTGGCCAAGCAGTGACTGCATAGACTCATGTCTATTCAGCTAAGAAGCAAGTTCAGAACAGTCACTCTACCTGCCCAAGACACAGACAGAGGTGAAGATAAAACCCAGTTAGCGCCCTTCTGATAGCAGAAGGACAAGGGAGACTTCCTTTGGAAAATGATGGGGAGAGCAAAACAGGGGTGGGAAGGAGAAGACCCAGGAAGAACCAAAGAGCTTGGTGAGGTGTTAGAGAGTCATGGCTCCGAGAAGCCTCCTGGCACTCTGGGCTTTGAGTAGGTTGCACTGTACCAGACTTAAAGCTTGATCTGAGGTTCTTTGGTGGGTGGCCAGGAATCCCATGAGCCACTGCACCTTTCCTACTCTGACGTCATGGTTTCCATACTCAGATAAACAGGGCAAAGACAAATGGGACCGTTGAATTATTTTGTTACTATAGTTGTGCTGTGAGCTGTTGGGTCTATATTGTGATGTCAAGGTTTTGTGTCTTTCAGAGCAATATTTTTTTAAAAAAGACTGTGGGAGCAACGACAGCTGCACATTCTGGAATGTCGATTTTTCTTTTCTTTCATCTCGGAGCCTTTCCAGAGCTGTGAATCATCCATTGGAGGGAAGGGAGGAGAGTAGAAAATTAAGCATAAGTTATGCTTCGTTAATTGAAATCAAATACAAAAGTCAATCTCCCACATGTTGCCAGGCTCACATTTAAATGGAACAGATATTTTGTCAACCTGGCTCTGTTTCAGTGAGTTGACTCAGCTTTTCTGCACACATGATAATACCTTCATTCAGTCTTGGCAGTAAGGATGGGAATGTGGCTTGGTGTCTCACTCTGAGTCTCCAGGATCAAGGAGAGGAGACTCGGATGAAAAGAGCCCTCAGGCCCTGCCCCTGGGACATGCTGAGCCAATTGAGACTGGGTATGGTAGTGTGCCTAGAATCCCAGCTCTTGGGACACTATAAACAGGTGGATCACTATGAGCGCAATCTAGTAGTGAGACCCTGAACACGCTGTAGATCCTTTCCTAAAATAAAAAAAAATAAAATAAAATAAAAAAAAAAGTCCTCAGACATGTCAAGTTTGTTTTCATTTTGGAGTCAAGCACTTCCACCCAGTTTGCCAAATCAGACTCTTACAAATGAAAATCCTCAAGATTTAAAGATTTAGACCACTTTCCTTTTTTCCTCCAATGAAGTTTAGGCTACTTCTCTACGCAAGAGTGTTTACGTGATTTAGCAGGGAAGGGTTTCCTTACTTTTACTTCCCTGGGTGCAGAGGGCTTCTTTACCCACTGGCTAGTTCTACTAAAAAACAGATTTGCTCGTCATATTTATGTGAGGACACAAACTTAGCAGCTCTCTTTGGAAAGTGCACTTAAGGTCTTCATGTTCTTGGTTCCTGGAGACAAGTAGCCCATGGGAAGTGATACAGGGACGTAAGTGGGATTGAGGGGCTGGGTCGGTGTGTGCTTCCCTGTAAAGGGGAGCGGAGGGCAGGCTGCAGTCGTGGTCACCCTTGGTCAGGACCTTAAAGTCTTTAAAACCTTTCTCCAACCAGATATCCTGCTGATTATCTAAATTATAGGCCCTCCCCCTTACTTAGTTGCTATTGAACTCCAAAAGAAAACACGCCAGCCAGCAACGTAGCCATTAAATGCTGGTGGCCATTTACCTCTGAAATTATTCCCAAAAAAGCATAAAAGAAAGAAGTGGGGGAAGAAGATGGGGAAAAGCAATATGGAGACTGGACTTCCCTCCAGTTATTCTCAAAACCAGCCTCCCTAACAATATTTTTGAAAAGCTCAATGTCTAAGCTCCACTTTAAAATTTCCTATTCACTGGATCTGCAGTGGAGCTCCGGAAGCCAGCTGTGCACTGAGCCAAATGCTGAGCTGAGTCAGAGGTGTAACCAGGGCTGAAGCTCACTTGCCCATTGCCCTGCTTATAACACAGGGCCTGGTGGCAGCCAAGCCCACAGGGCACCCTTCTGAGCAGGCATGCGTCCTCTGCCTTCCGGTGGATGTGGGTGCATTTGGATCTGTGTCTTCTTTGACTTTGGCACTGAAAGTATATCTGGTACTCTCAGCTCAGTTTTTCTCATCTGGAAAAAAAAATGATTTGTGATGCTGTTTCTGAATCTGTTCTACCAGTCGACACTAACCAGGACTGACTGAGACAGGCTCCACTGCACTCTCCCCAGGAGCCACGTCCTTTTGGGCTCTGGAAAGATTCAGCCTCTCATGCAGACAGAATCCTCCAACTCTCTCCAACTTGGTGGCTTCTGGTCATCCCAGCAAGGATATTCCCAGCATGCCAGAGTGGGAGTGATGATGGAAATGATCAACACAAACACATCATCGAAACCTATTAATCAGGTTGCGTTAAGCTTTATAACAACACAGTTTTCATTTAGCTGGAGAAATGACAGTTTAATAACAGTGGAACAGATTTAACTTCCCCCATTTTTACAAATTTTCAATTTGACTTGAACAATTCCTGGTTTTCGAGATATGTGGACAAGTGCTTCATGTCAAATGCTGTGTTTTAATTGAATCAAACTAATGGGAAGGGACACGTTAGTTGGCAGCCCTTGATAGGGGTGTTTGAAGACAGCCCTTGACCTCTCCCCCCTCCCCCCAACTGAATCTGACAAATGGAATCAGCCCTCTTGCCACTGTCCCATTAGATACCATCACTGAGAAGAGAAAATGAACCATGAGGTGACCCTGCACAGCCGTGGTAAGACAAACAGAGGGTGACAGCTTTTTCCCCACTGTTTCACTGGGGGTGATTCACAACAGTAGACACACCAACTTAGGGGTCTTTGCCTCTTTGGCTACTCCAGGGGACAGAGTCTATCCCAAAAGCATGCCTTGGGACCATGGTGCCTGGGGAGCAGGTTTTTGGGGAAAGGGGCCTTCTCACCCAGAGAACTCAAGTTCTTCTCTCCCCCTTCTATCTTGCCATTTATCTCCACTGATCTCAGGGCTCTGGGCTGGGGTGTAATTATCCCGCTCTTAGAACAGCCCTGTGGCCCTGATTCTAAGAGATGTAGAGCTTTTCCTTAGTTCTAGGCTACTCATGAAATGAGAGCCCTTAGTGGGTTCTTAGGAAGATGGCTTCCAGGGTTGTCAGCTATCATTGTGGTGAGAAACATAGGTGCATGCCTCTACCTTCATAGAGTGGGGAGGGAGGAAGTCAGGGGTCGTGGGACGAGGCCTTTGATGAAAGGCTAGAAATGCCTTAGAGGGAAGACCTTGCTCCTTAAGAGTCCTGGAGCACTCAGCCAAGAAGAGCATTCTGGAGTGAGCCAAAGCAGAAGCTTAGACATCAGATGCCAGAGCGCGACAGAGGTACAGAACCTAAGTTCCCCACCAACATAGCAGCCACTATAAAGTGGCTCTTTTTGGTTTTTTTGGTACTGGGGATTGAACTCTGGACTTTACGTTTGCCAGGCAGGTACTTATGCCACTGAGCTATCTCCCTGGCAGGTCTTTCTTTTTGCCACTTAAACAAACATTTATGCACTCGCTGTCTCTGACATTGACAGTTATCTACACTACCTTCACATTCTATTGACTAGTGGAATTCATGGTGGGTGCTGTGGCTATCTGGTCAACCAGATGCATCAAGCCTGGTTCCTCCCTGGGGATGCTGCGGAATCCACCCCTTTGCCCAAACCAAAAGCGTTGGAGACCATCCTGATTGCACAAAAGTGATTTACTTGGCACTCCTAGAACCTGGGGAATTCAGGTCTCAGGTAGAGAGCCTCCTTGGTATTTGCTAGCCTTCCTGCCACAGCTCTAGCCTCATTTGTCACCCTCCTCCTGTTCCCACTGGAAATCTTGTCCCGTCATTTGGTAAAACATCATGTTGAAGGGTTTGTAGAATTTCCGAAGTCTGTGGATGACGTCGGGATCGATGCGCGGATGAGTCCGACCTTTGCTCTTGCCCAGGCATCGCGGGGCACTACTATCTTCCGGCTTTTTGAGGCACGGGAATCCCTTGGTTTTGTTGAAATAGAAATGCTTCTCAGTCACAACGCGCTTGAGGCCTAGAAAATCTTGTACTTTGGCCATTTCCCCCGCAGGGTCCACAATGAGTCGCTCACCGCTGACGAAGAGGATCTGGGAGAGGGGGAAGTACTGGAGCCAGTTCTCCAAGTGCAGGGCATAGATCCCAATCCGGATAGCGCTCCATGATGCGTCGATCAGCCCCAGAGTCCGGTTTTTGAAGGCCAGCACCTCAAAGGTGGGGATCTCGGGTTTCTTGGACAGCGTTTGTGTATAGTCAGAAATGGCCCTGGTCACTGGGTTCCTCACCACCACGATCAGCTTGATGTCCTTGGCCATGGAATGGATGCGCTTGGGAGCCTCATTGGTCACGAAGTAACTTGGGGTCTTCTCCATGGTGATCTGCCCATCCAGAGTCTTGGGCATCACATTTCTGGAGGAGGGAGTGAGAGGAGAGAGGAGAGTTATTCCTACGCGGCAACACTTCAACATCTTTGCACAAAGTGTATGGTCTAAGTAACCCGAGAAAAGTCACAGACTAAAGTTTATAAGCACTTAGGATTTCATTTAACTGTGTGTTCCCACTATAGTCACAACTAGGTAATTTCAGAAAAGGTGGCAGAAGCTGTGCATTCTTCCCTGGGAACCTTGTACCCCTCAGTTTAAGTCACTTTTCTAGCTCTTGTAATCATGTTGAACCTGGATATGCCATTAAGTTCTCTGCACATTGGTTTCATAATCTCTGAAATGGAGTTAATGACAGCCCTGACTTCACATTGTAGTGTAAGGATTAAGGGAGATAATATTTGAAAAGCACTTAGTACAGAACCTGGCATGATCAAGTGCTTAATAAATGAAGGATCTTGTTATTGTCCTCGTGGCTTTCAGAAAACCACTGGAGCACTACAAGACACCAAGGATTAGGGCATCTAGGGCTGGCGCACCTTTACCTGCCTCCTGTTTTTGTGTGATTTGCAGTTAAGAAGGATTTGTAATCTTTAATGGTTGGGGAAATCCATGATAATAGTGACACTGATTGATTCATGAAAATTATAGAAATTTAAATTTTGATGTTCACAAAGACATGCTCCCTGGGACATGGACACGATTTACGTCTTGTCCATGGCTGCTTTTGCGTTGTGGCAAGTGGGAGTTTCTGGCCTGCACAACTTAATATATATTCACGATGAGGGTGTTTTCTGGTCCCTGATTTGGCCCAAAGATACAGTGTACAATATAATTATGAGGAGACAGAAGCCAGACAGAATGGACTCAGATATCAGACAGGTCATACAACCTACAAATGCAGTCACATCAACAAGCACACCTTGTTATCCTCATGTGTGAAATCCTAAGACTTAGCTCAAGTTTGGTTGAGAGTACAGTGGCATGCAGAATCAAAGCACCCCGCTTAGGGCTGGTTCACTGTGTGAAATTGGTGTCTGCCTTTAGTTGCAAGGTTGCCTAGTGAGCCCCAGGTGAGGTCCTGCTGTACTCTTAATTTGAAACTTCCCCCTACGTCTTATGTGTTGCAGGATTGGCCCCAGCCTTTGTCACATTGGGAGGTGGTAGGACCTTCAAGAGGTAGTGCCTTGTGGTCAGAATTGAGGCCACAGAGGCCTCTGAGGGGCACTCGGGGACCCCAGTCTCCTCTTTATCACTTTCTTGCTTCTGTATTGTGGCCATGAGGTGACCAACCCTCTTATACCAGTGCTCGCACCGTGGCCAAAAAGCCACGGAGCCGATCAGCTGTGTACTGAGGCCTTGGAAATGATGAGCCCATAGAAACTGTCCTGATTAAGATGATTATTGCGGGTGTTTGTTAAAGGAGCAGGAAGCCAGTGCACACAGATTCCACACCGGAGCCCACGCTTCTTGGTTCCCTTAACAGCGGTGCTGCTGTGAGCCCAGTCTTCCACCTGTGTTTGCCTTCAGAATGGCACATCTTATTTGGGACACACTAAAAGGACTGGGTGCCATTGCTTGCCCCTACCCCAATGCAGTGAGCCCCTCAGTGAAAAACCAAGGCTGAGAAACCTATTATGCAATCAGCTTGCCCAATACACATGCAGACCCCACTCATGATAATAAATCTGTTCAATACCTGTTGGTAAAGGGGTATCTGCCAGCAGGCTCACCATTAAGTCTATTCACTTCTAAGCCTTGCATCGAAGAGGTACATTTAGGATTACACAAGACCTCTTTGTTATGATGACATGCTTTTAAACATCTCACCTAATAAAACTTAATACGGACAAAGATCCCTTAGCTTCTCCTACCATAATTAAATTTATTTACTATCGCTTGTGTGGAGGAAGAATGAGTTTTCTTTTATCTCTAATTCACATGCTCTGTCAATAATTAATTGCTGTTGGGTTTTGAGCTTTCACAGCAAGCAGCAAGCACTTCTATTAAGCAAGAAGAATTTGCCTGGTAAAGAAATTCACAGAGAGCTAGACCTCATTAGTGAGCAATGGTTCGGGAATGTGGAGTTTTCAGACCAAAGCCATACCCCTGGCCATAAGTGGCCATGCTTGTTATGGAATGACGTAGGAGTTTTGATCACCTTTATGTTTGTGTGTTGACTCAGTGCTCATCAGACTTAACTACCTCAGCTAGAGAGAGCGCTTGGGGGGTGGGTTGAAGAAACAGATGCTTTGAGAATCAGAGTTCAGAGTTCTGGCTATGGCCAGGCTCATTGTAATCTACACACCATGAGAAGCAGAGATGAAGAGTTTCAAGTGTGAGCCCAGCCTGAACAACTGGATTAGCAAGATCTACTCAAAGCTAAATAAATAAATGAAAACAGGGCTAGGGGTGTAGTGCAATGCAAAGGCACTGAAAAAAATATTTTTGATTACTCATGGAACCTCAGTGAATTTATTTAGCCCTTCTGGAGCTCTCCTTTCCCCTCTAAGAGTTAAGGCTAATAAAAGTCCATCTCACACAGGATTGTAATGAAGATTAAATGTGATCATGCATATAAATCACTTTGAACAGCACCCAATTCATGCCCAAATTGTTTTTAACATAAGCCAGCTGTCTTTGAGAATTCTTAGAGAAAGACTAATAATTTCTTTTAATTTTTTAATTTTTTAATTTTTGACCAAATGGAAAGTCTACACTAAAAAACTGGTGTAGAAAAATAAATAAATTCTGACTCTGGTGCATGGTATTGGCAGTATTTTCTGATGTAGAGGCTGGTGATCAACTAGAAAACTGCCAGCATATTACTGACTGCTGCTTCTATTAAAGACTTTACTCTCTTATTCTTTTTTTAATGTTTTATTTCCTTATTTTATTTAGTACGGGGTCTCACTACATAGCTCGGACTCATAGTGATCCTCTTGTCTCAGCCTCCCCAGCATGGGGATTACAGGTGGACACCACCATACCACTTCAGTGGACAGTGTGGTGCACCTGGACATGAGGCCAGCACAGCATGAAGTACTGGGGATTGAACCTAGGTCCTTGTGCTTGCCAGGGAGGCATTTAGATCAGCAAGCTATCTCTCCAACCCCTACTCCCTTATTTTCTTATGGAAAGTCCTATATTATAAATGTCTTAAATATTCATTAAAAAAAAGATCACCTGAAAATAGGTAATTTTACATAGCCTTTCCCAGTTTTGGCCCCTGAGATATAGACTTTTATGTGTTCATTTTATGCCTTCATTTCTGACAATATTGGATCCTAAGGTCTTTGCCATAAGCTATATCCCCAGCCCCTTTTTATGTTTTTACTTCTTATTTATTTATTTATTTATTTATTTTATGTATTTGGTACAGGGTTTACAGGGTCTCACTACAGATCGGACTCGTAGTGATCATCCTGTTTTCAGCCTCCCAAGTGCTGGGATTACAGGTGTGCATGCCACCATGCCCAGTCTCATCTACCATCTCTGCCTCCCAGAGGGCTGGGGTTGCAGCCATGCACCACTGCGGTGGGCTGTGGCCTTTTGTTGAGAAGGGGAACAGCTGGGTGGCTTTTTCTCCTATCCATTCTTTGCTGTGTGCTTGTTACACCTCAGGGTTTGGGGCCCCTGGAGCCCATTCCACTCCATCTCCCCTGTTGCAGCTAACTGCCAGTCTATCAAGAGCTCACTGAATCCTAAATCTTTTAGCCGCAGCCTCTGGGATGCAATGGCATCTGACCTGTGAGCCAGTACCCACAAAAGAATATGTCCCTGGCTTGGTGCTTCTCATGAGAAGAGGGTAGGAGTACTGGAGAGGGTAAAGCAGAGACATGAGCTCTGCTGGCTCAGGGCACCGTGTTTCAGATGAATGCAGAATCTGTCACTTCAGAGTTCCCACAACTGGAACACAGATGATTTAGCTAAAGCAAGATTCATCTACTGTGGTATGCATTACTCAGGTTACTTTGTTGGTAAGACTATTTCCAGTAGTTTCACAAAATCTATGAAGCACCAAAACACTCTTCTTAAAATTGCTTCATTCATCATTCATTAAACCATTGAGTCATTCATTGATTGCTGGATTGATTGACTGATTGATTCATTCATTCATTCGTTCAATAAGCAATCACTTACCAGCAATTTAATAGCTAACAAAGTAGTCATGGCCCCTCCCTCCACAGAGATACCACCTCACTACTGCTTTTGATAAGTGTAAAACTTTTTTCTAGCACCCCATATTTAATTGTTTTAATCAGCAGAGGAGCTATCATTGTTATTCTAGTCTGACAAACCAGACGCAGAACCTAGAGAGATTTCCCAAGGCCTCAGTGAATGGATGGATGTGTCTTTTTGCTTCTAAGTTGAATGACTAAGCAAAAGGACTCCAGTGCCAACACTAGCACCTAACACCAGTTCCTGACAAATAGCAGATCAATAAATATCTGTTGAGTAAATGAATGAACTCTGAGGCATCAAAGTCCCTGTCATAGGTTCACCCTGCAGCAAGGTTTTGGGTTTCCCTCACCCTTTATTCTTCTTTGTGTCCTCATTGCAGCCTCCTCCGCAGTGCCTACCTCTATACCACCCTAGTCTCCTTCCTCCCTGCCACTTCATCCCTTTCTCCCTCTCAGAAGGCTTTCACCCCATAAGCCTCTTCTCTCTCTAGGATTTCCTTATGTTCCTCTCAACACAATCTGACATTTCAGAACACCCATGTTCTCACATTGCAGTGTGTTTGAGGAATAGGAAAAAGGCCCAGAATGCTGGAAGGGAGGAAGCAAAGGCAAGCCAGTTAGAAAACAAGATCTGGGCAGAAAATAGATCACAGAGAGCCCTGTGGAAGGGCTCCAGCCACAGGAAGGAGCTGGGCTGTTTTCCTATTTGTGATGAGAAGCCATGGATGAATACTGGACAGGACAATGTGCCATGACTGACATGAAATTTTTGTTTACCTCCTGCTCTACAGAGGGCAGAGAGGAACACTGCAAAATTAGAAGGAAGGAGCCTGCTAAGAGACCACTCCAGGGCCACAGGGTAGACATGGTGGCCTCTGGCTGTGGTTGCAGAAGGCAAGGCCAGAAGGGCTCGCAGTGCGACCGCAGTCCTTACAGATGAGTGGGATGAGTTTGTGGGAAAGAGCCATCGTGGAAGAGGCCCAGACTGTGCACCTCAGCTAAGGGCCACATGGCAGGGGCATTCACGGGTGGGCAGACCACTGAGACACCAGCAGCTCTGGGGGGCAAGGTGCCACGGCTGACTTGGCTGATAGCATGAAGGGCGGTTACCTTCTCCAGGAGAGGTGTTGCCTGGCCCTGTGCTGTGTGCCCCAGACCACCCGGAGGGAGCAAGAGAGCAGTCTCTGTCCCTCTTTGCCTTTGCTGGCAGAAGATGCCAGCTGCCCTCGGCTTACATGGGAAGCTCTCATTGGGATGCAGGGTGTGGAAACATTAGTTTCCTAATCTAGTTGGAAAGATTTTCATTCACTCCTGTGTGCGTGTGGCTGAATTCAAGAGCTCTGAGCCTCACTCGTGCTAGGCGACGTCCTGTCCTGTCACGGCACCGCACCCCAGCCCGCAGTTCCTCATTTTAGTCCCCTGATCCTTGAGATCCGCCTGCATCAGGGAGCCTACGACAGCCCCGGAGTGTTTGCAGGCTGCAGCTGGGGTAGCTGGCCTCCCACGCAGAGGGCCCTAACGTCATTTCCTAGCGCTGCAATAAAAATAACAGTAAAATAAAATAGCATGCATAGAATAATGTCATAATAAATGGTTAGCTCCCCTGCCCTACATCGCGAGGACAATTCTCGAGGCCACAGGTAATGTTTTATTCACCTCTGTGTTCCCAGAGCCTGACACGGCATCTGGTGCATCGTGGCCGGCGGAACCGCTCGTGGCTACTGGAGGATTTAATGAATGGTACACACAGGAGCGCACGGTCCCTGGAAGCAAAGGACTCGGGGCAGACAGTAGGACCGGGCTTAGCCAAGGCTTTCCATGCACGGAGGTTGTGTGTTTTACAGAGAACACGCGCTGTCGCATGGGCCATATGGTGAGAAAGCACCGCAGCTGGGCTTGGAACAGCTCGTTAGCAGCATCGCGGGTGCGCGGAGCAGCCGTGACATCCGCGTCAACACACAGTCCTGACTCGGGAGGCGCTCCTCAAGCGCACACAGCAGCCCTCGCGGCCCAAATGTTTTATGAGATGCTGTGCGATTCCTACCCGCCACCACCTGGCTCCGCTGCTGTGGGCATGTGGCTGGGCGCAGCCCCCGCCCAGGGCAGGGCGGCCCACGGGGGTGGGGGGGAGGGGAGGGGTGCTTCCTAGGAAACTGGCCAGCAGCTGCCACGCGGCTCGGCGTCCACGCCCTCACCTGTGCTGCGGCCAGGTGGACAGGCTGGACAGACTTCCGCAAGCAAGTTCAGAGGTCGCACCCTCCTGCCTGGCTGCTACGAGCCCAGACCCCAGAGCTAGTTTACGTAGTTTGTGTCCACAGCTTCCTAGCTGTGAGCTGGTGCGAAGCGCTTAATCCTAATCGAGATAGTCACCTACTTATGGTGATGCAACTTAGAACGCGGGAGTGCAGCTATGCTGCAGAAGGGATGCGCATGCGGCAGAAGCCATGCTTCGAGGGTCGAGTTGGGGTCTTT
>PVKN010024135.1:0-14546 GCA_004027915.1 Capromys pilorides
TGTTGGAGTGCCAGATATGGTGACATACACTTGCAATCACAGGTGCTGAAGAAACTGAGGCAGGAGAATCTGAACTTCAAGATCAGACTGAGCAATTCAGTGAGCTCCTGTCTCAATGTAAAAATTTCCAAATGGCTTAGAGTATAGCTCAGTGCCCTTGTCCTTGCTTAGCTTGCTTGCAGTCCTAGATTTATTCACCAGCACAGTAACACAAAAACAGAACAAAGAAAGATAGTATTTTGCATTGTGAGCCAATAGGATATTGTATCCGAGTTGTTTTCAAAATGTTTTAAATGACTGAGACATCAGTGTGCTATATCTCCTACTTCCTGCAAGACATAAAAGCAATGGACTTCAGTCTCATTGGAGGGCTAATGGGACACTTTAGAGGATCATAGATTTCGTATACATTAGGAAGTAAGATTATGCTTGGGCTCTTCATCATTAATAGTCACTGCCTCAAAGCAATATTATAGATAGTAAATGAGCATTTCTCACTTGAATACATGCAAGAAAAAATACCCAGTCCTGAATAAGAATTCAGTTCCAAAATTTGACATGAATTCTCAGAACTCCCCTAATGTCCTACTGCAGATATTTTTACCCCCAAAATAAAACCTAAATTGGCTTTTTCTTGGCCTGGCTTCCTCCAGTCTATGCTTAGCATTTTGTGGAGCTCAGGAGTAACTTGAAAATCTCACCTATGGGTCACCAGACAGTCTCGTTTCACCCTTCTAGTCCATCCCTCTAAAGCCCTGGGCCAGGGTCAGCATTCAGTCTGCTGCATCCTCTGTTCACTTGTCCCACCACAGGGAGGCCTTGACCTTGGGGGTTTCACTGTCCCCTCCACACTCAGCATCTCTTGGCCTCTCCTGACCCCACCCACACACTTAACTGCCACCTCTTGAAAACCCCTTATCCTCAACTCATCCGTTTAGAAACCAAATATCAACTTCCTAGCTAAGTCAGCTCCCCTTCCTGACACATGCAGCCACAATGGCTGGAACCTTCAGGGTCTTATTTTACTTTCCTCTCCGACCAGTACTGAAAAATGCCAGGTCCCCACCGCCTCCAGTGCTGCATTCAGGCTAACAGCTCATGCTTAGCTCTGCAAAGCCTTCAGCCAGTCTTCCCCGAATTCCATTTTTCCCTCCAGACTATGCTGCAAATCATTACTAAGGGTTCCTAAGGCACTGCTTTCATCCTGTCTCACTAATCAAAAACTCCCTTATCATCATAAAACTCAACTCTGAGAACAGTGTTCAAATTACCAGCAAAACTGAGAAGTATGACATTCCAAGATACCAAGGTAATGGGGGGGGAAACTAAGCACTTCCTTGTAACTTCGGCTTTCAGTGAAGAGCAGTTGAAGTGACTAATCTTTCCAGTGCTTGAGACCACTGAAGATCTTCATACTCGGGCTGCTCCTGTTTGTAGACCTGTTTAGAAAGGCTGACCTGCTTCAGCCTCGCTATGAAGCAGGCCTCCGGTTGACGTGTCCAGAATTTTGTATATGGTAGCTTATCTTCTGTATATAAGCTGCTCAAGAGGAACCATGGAGTCAAATTCTTCATGTCTGCTACATTGCTGATCTGGTGTTTGCCGGGCAACAGGAAGCGACTGTTTCCAAAATCAGATGACCTTAAAGAACTGGTTTCACAGACAGGCTCTGGCTCAGGGGAGAACCTCTGTCAATCAGTGCTAAGGCTGCTGCCCATAGCTAGAAATTGACACACAGTTTCTGTAAAATCATTGAAAAATAATGACAAGTCCTAGTAGAGAAGCTCCTGTGGGCAGAACAATTACTGCAAAGAGAAAATGTCACTTCCTTTCCAAACAAATTCTAAGGCTGTTTTTATATTGAGAGACTTCTCTATTGCTGTTTATTTTTGAGAGGTTTGTTTTTTACCTTGAGCTGCAGAAACCTGCAATGGAAGAAAAATCTTCCTTTCCTTGAAGGCTGCACCCTTTTCCAGGCACTCTCCAGTCCCATCCCTGACCTTTCCTTATGCACAGCGTGCTCCTATTTTGGGTAGATGTGGCCCTGGGATAATCACAACTGCAGGCAGAAGGCTTTTACATTGAGTCATCCCCTCACAGCTGTGGGCTAGAGCCTAGTGCTCATGTCTAACTTAGGTGGTATTCTTTCCCAGATACCCCATATTTGGTACCTGAAAGTTTCTAAAATTACTGAATATCTGAAATGTTCTGCAGAACCTCTGGGATCTAGAGTGGGGCCCCTTTGCTGGTGAATGCCAGCCACTCCTCAGGCATTGGGCCAGGAGCCAGGGCTGCTGCTGTCTTCTGTCCCCTGTATACCGTCGCAGCTGCCTTCCCACCAACACACATACACACACACACGCAAGGTCTCTGGGTTCATGGTCTTTGGGACTATCTTAGTACCTAATCAATAATAATGGAACAGATTCCCTTTTTCCAGTTCAGTCTGTATGGGGAATACGCAGAAACAAAAAAGTATGGCTTTGCTTGGTTTTCCTCTCACCAGGACTCAGTTTCTGTTACTCTTGCTGCCAACTAGCTGTCTGGAAGAGTGGCATCTGTAAGTCCTGCTAGCACTTTCTGCAGCATCCAGTCTCACCCTGTGAAGTTTACCATCAGAGTGACATCAGAGTTGCAGTGGCCAGCTCTTGAAGACCCTCCAGCTGAGGATTCTCTGCTGATCAGCAAAACACTTACTGCCCACCTATTCATTATGTGCAAAGAAAGCACTGTGTCCCTAAGGGAAGGAAAAAAGCAGCAGTGGTGACAGCCAGAAACAAGCGCTGACCCATATGATGCCACCAGAAAGGGATGGCGTAGACACCATGTGTTCAGACGCAGCTCAGGCGGGGTCCCATAGAACCTGTTGAATTCATCTTCACAACAGCCCCATGAGATGGAGGTTCTGAGGGCCCAAGATCATACAGCTCTTAGTGACAAAGCTGATGTCCACTGACCAGAAACACTGTCTTAAAGATCTGTGTAGGAAGTTACATCACAACATAAAACAGAGGTTTTTAAAGGATGTATTTAAAATTTAATCTGTTAGGAAAGCAGAATTGAAATCTGAAAAAAATACAGTTAGATGGATTAAAGACAACGGTAGAGTTGAATGTCCTCAGATCAAAGAGAGAAATTCTAAACTTTGAAATTAATAACATTTGACTGCATGAAACTATAAGGCAAAAAAATAACTAAATTTTTGGGAAAACATTTGAATTAAGCGGGATGATGATTTCTCCTAAATGAATAGTATAAGATGTTGTTTATCTTACAATATTTAAGATTATAATAGATAAATGTGTGAAAGACATGATTACATGGTTCACATGTGAGAAGTAAACATGAAAAGGCTTTTCTATCTTAAATGCAAATTAAAATGATAACCTTTCTACTTCATTACCCAATAAAATGAATTATCTAGTACAGTTTACAAACTCATTTCTCTCCATGATTCTGGTCACAAACTGAACTGGACAAGAACCAAATCAAATTTCCTCATAAGGTCAACACTGAACCCAACCACTAAATGTGATGAATGTCACTAACAGATTGCATTGAATCTGATACCCTCATAAAATACCAGTGACATTCTAAATTACTAATCACTATAAACATTTGTCTCAATGAGATGTTTCATAGCCTTTGAGCTACCCAAAGATAATTATATTATGAAAACAGTATGGAAGAATAAAATTCATAAATTCATTTGTTTATTACAAATACTTGTGCTAATTAAAAATGGTACAAGAGGCTGCCAGCCATGGCGGTGTACACCTATAATCCCAGCACTCAGGAGGCTGAGGCAAGAGGATCACAGCAAGTAGGAGGCCAGCCTGGGCTACATAATGAGACCTGTCTCAAGAAAACAAGAAATAAAATACTAAAAGCAATATACATGTCCAAATTTAAGGGTTTAAAAAAAAAAACAGAAAAGAGGCCAGTGAGATCCCTGAGCAGTCTAAAGCACCTGCTTAGGCAAGCTCAGACAAGCACAGGGACTGCGGTTCAATCCCCGCGCCAACCCCACCTCTAGTATGGGCTGAGCTGACCACACACACACACACACAGCAGAAAAAAATGTAGGTTTATATGGCATTGATTGGGAATTGCAGACCATAGACTGTGTAAATTCTAATTATAAATATTACTCTGAAACATCCTAAAAAAATACGTAAGTGAAGACTATCTGACGTAGCAAAAAGTAAAATTCAAGAATAATGAGACTGCATTACTTTTTAAAATGTCCTCTAGCTAGAAGGAAATTCATCAACATATTTGGTACAGTTATGTCGAGGTTCCAGACCTGGAGCATCTTATCTTCTCTATTCTTTCATGTAATTCTGTGGCTTTTTGTTTTTTTTTTTTTAATCTATTTACTTGTTATAGGGTCGCACTATGCAGCTCAGACTCTAGTGAGCCTTCGGTCTCAGCTTCCCCGGCACTGGGATTACAGGCATGTGCCACTATGCCTGGTTTCGGGGCTGGGCTGGTACAGCATGCGATACCAGGGATCAAATTTGTGTCTTTGTGCTTGCCAGACAGGCGCTAGACCACCAAGCTATCTATCTCCCTAGCCCCTCTGTGGCTTTTCTGATTTAAAAAAAAACAAGACAAATACAATTTTTGAAAACGGCCTAAAAGGTTAAGCTTATTTGTACAGAAAAACTTAATACTGACAAATATTAATATATAAACAAATATGACTATATAGGCAACAAGGTAGCTCAGTGGACTAAGCAGCTTGATAGGCAAGTGCAGGGCCTGAGGTTTGATCCCTGGCAACACAGGCCAAACTGATCCTAATGAGCAGGAGACCGAGTCTGGGTGTGGTGGCACACACCTATAATCCCAACTCTGGGGAGGCTAAAACAGAGGAACACTTCAAGTCTAAGCTGTGTAGTGAAACCCTGTACAAATGCATAAAAAATATGAATATATAACTATTCAATCCCATATGAGGCCAAAACCATGCTACTTCCTGAAACAACTATTGGTTATTAATTCACTGTCTCCAGTACCCTCAGGCTGTGGTGATCACAGTGATAACAGAGAAAAGCTCCTCTTCCCCCAAAGAGACCATAATTCACAAGCAGAACAAACCAAAAGCTCCAGCATTGTTGAGAGGAAGAGGAAAGCCTGTGAGGGTGGCGCCAGGGGCACAAAGGACAGAGTACTTCTGGTTAGCTTCGTGAGTGACCAGGAATCTCAGCTGGGAGAAATGAATGGGACTTTTAGATGACTTGCTTAGAATTCTTTGGGGGAATCCTACTGAGGAAAAGAGAAATGCTGTAGAGCTGGCCTTAGGCACCCAGCCAGTCAGGGCACCCCAGGAGGCCACCTGGGGTAGTGTCCCAGCTCTGGTGTTTGCTGCTTCCCCCCATCCTGACTGACAAATTCAGTCAGGCTCACTGTACCCAGGCCCCAGCAGAGAAATTCACCCTATACTCTTGGCCACAGACTTCCCTTGAGTATGAGAACACAGCCCAGGAAGCAAGAATCTCTTTTTAAAATAACCTACTTATACTTCCCCTTAACCCCCTCTTTATGTACCCCTCTTTAGACCACTCACCCCAGGCTGCTTTTTCATCCGTGGTTTCTTCACTATTCATCTCCCAGTTTCAGGATCGTTCATTCTAGAGCCTCAGACTGAGGTTTATCTGACGCCTGAGGGGGAGGGAAGTCGAGCAACACTAGACCTTTTCTTGAGTGTTCCAGTGCTGCCCTGCTAGCCTTCCTCACAAGGAAGCTGTGGCCCTCTAGGCCCCCAGGGGAGCTGTTCACCAGCAACCATGTACACAGACATTAGAAAATCTGCTCCAAATCTCCAGCAACTCCTCAGCTATCTCTGCTCTTGGAGGAGGAGGGCAGGAGGTCTTCCAGGAAACACAAGTCTGTAGGCTGGAATTCCAACACAGTGACAGACAGGCCCAGAAGCCACTCTCAATGGATGGGCAATGGAATGAACAGAATTTTTTTTATGGTGCTGGGGACTTTGAACTCCAGGCCTCATACATGATAGGCAAGGGCTCTACCACTGAGCTAAGCCTTATCCCTGGCTTCTCTTGCCTGCCTTTCTTCAACTTGTAACTTGTGTAGGAGAAAAGTTACAAGGACAGCCTCAACATACACATGCCCAGCTGCCCATAGCCTCTAAAACAGTTTTCCAACTCTGGAAACTCCATGGACTACAGGGACATCAAACTAAGAAGGCTTTATGGTGGTCTGATTTGATTACGATAATACCTCTTTCACTCTCAGAAGCATCTTGGTTTGGATCATCAATTACTTCATCATCTTACCTCACATCAACATCAAGCTCAGCAAGTCCCACAAGGAAAAGGACAGCATCCACACCATCTCTCTGCAGAGAAGGCTTGGACCTACCTGTACCTCCTCCCTGCAGAGGCCTGTGAGCTATATTTACCTCTTGAGTGGCTCCTCTCTATTCTGTCCCTACTGTCAATAATCTACTTCAAACACAAACAATTCTAGCAGCCTCCTCTGGAGCCTCCCTGACTTCAGCCTCCTCCTCCTTCAATCCACAATTCTCCCAGTGATCTTTTAGAAACAGACTGAATTGAGTGGCTCATTGTTTCCTGTGGAACGAACGAACGAAAGCCAAACCCCTTCACAGTCAGCCCCAGGAGCCTTGCCTGTGTCATCCTCTGCTCCCCTCCTCCTTCCCTGGGCTTAGGACACACTTAGTAGACTGCTTGTGTCATGAAAAGCCCATGTTCCACTTGGGATGGTTGTTCCTTCTACCCCTCCTTCTGGTCTGACCTGACTCTTCTGCTGCCTTTATTGACCTTCAACTTCATCATGGCACTAACCTGAATCTTCATCACCTAGGCAGCCTTTCTTCATTCCTTCCATCAGAAGTAATTGCTCCCTCTGGTTTTAATATGTACTATAGTTTCTGACCTGACAGCCTGTTGGAGCAATGACCCTGAGAGGTCAAGAATGCCTCTCCTACAGTGCCTGCAACTGTGCCTGCTACGTGGAGTTCACTTTTAAATTATTTGAATCATTTATTTATTTGGTACAGGCTCTGACTACACAGCTCCATAGTGATCCTCCTGTCTCAGCTGTTCAATACCATGCTGCCCAATACATCAGTTACTCAATCCTGGTGACAATGAAAGTAACTCTTAAGGACTACCCTGTAACACTAATTCCAACGTAGCATCTCAGGTGAGGGATTCACAGGGAACTGGGCACCCTTCCGTTTCCTCACCTGTCCTGTCCTCTTGAGGTCCTGTCACCTCAATCAAAGTCACGCTTCATAAATTCTTCCCTGACAGACCTTTAAGCTCCCATCCCATCATTTAGGACAAGTCCACGGTCACATTTGATGCCGTTTTATGTCATCTTTTATACTGAGCTTACATCTATGTTTGATGTCACAGGCAGGATGGAGGAGGGTGCAGATCTGAGTCCTCCATCACCACTCTATTCTTTACCAGCAGGATAACATGACCGTGCCCCTCCCCCTCCAGCTTAAAACCCTTCCACCCAGCACCACAGGGACCCAATGTGGTCAGAAAAGACACTCAGAATTAAGACATTTAGTGTTCCACTTCAAAAGGTTAACAACTACGAAGGAGCTAGATGCCCAAGGACGGGCTCCCAGCTCTCCAGGGCCTGCCATGTACCGAATAGCTGAACCCCTCTTTCCTAGAGAACAGGTGACCAGAGGGAAGATACCACTAGCCCAGCCCCAAAACAGGACTGGGGACCCACAACAGATTAGGGCTTTCAGGGAGCCAGCACCTCTTGCAACCTGACATTACGCCCCAGACAACTGGGCAAGTATCCCGATTCCGTAAGCAACGAAACGGAATGACGAACAGCCAAGCAACTGCTCTTAGCTCCTGGGACTCGGCCTGCAAGGACTCAGCTGCGAGGCCACCACTGCCCCTCCCCACCCTTTCCTCTCGACCAGCACCAACTCTGAGGCCACCGTCCCCGCCACAGGAGCCTGCCCTCACCGGCCCACGCCCTGCTCCCCACCACCTTCCTGCCTACCCATCGCCTGGGGCCGGGCGGGCGGGCAGGAAGGGAGGTGCTGGGCACCTGCCGTGAAGTGCAAGGTTCTGCTGAGAGTTTCTGCGGACCATGGTCGCCACTGAGCCCTGGAGCCCGCGCCCCGGGACGGAGCTCTGGGACTACTTGGGCTCAGGCGAGCCGGGGGAGGAACTGGAGCCATGCCCGTCGTGGGAGCTGCCCTACAGCTACGCCTACGTCCCCGCGCTCTACCTGGCGGCCTTCGCCATGGGGCTGCTGGGCAACGCCTTCGTGGTGTGGCTGCTGGCCGGGCGGCGTGGGCCTCGGCGGCTGGTGGACACCTTCGTGCTGCACCTGGCGGCCGCGGATCTGGGCTTCGTGCTCACGCTGCCGCTGTGGGCGGTGGCCGCGGCGCGGGGCGGCCGCTGGCCCTTCGGCCCGGGGCTCTGCAAGTTCAGCAGCTTCGCGCTGGCGGGCACGCGCTGCGCGGGCGCACTGCTGCTGGCCGGCCTCAGCGTGGACCGCTACCTGGCTGTGGTGAAGCTGCTCGAGGCGCGGCCGCTGCGCACCCCGCGCTGCGCACTGCTCGTCTGCTGCAGCGTCTGGGCCGTAGCGCTGCTGGCCGGCCTGCCCTCCCTGCTCTTCCGCGGGCTGCAGCCTGTCCCCGGGGGCGCGGGCACCCAGTGCGGCGAGGAGCCATCCGACACCTTCCAGGCGCTCAGCCTGCTGCTGCTGTTGCTGACCTTCGTGCTGCCGCTGGCCGTCACCGTCTTCTGCTACTGCCGCATCTCGCACCGCCTGCGCAGGCCGCCGCACGTGGGCCGGGCCCGGAGGAACTCGCTGCGCATCATCTTCGCCGTAGTGGGCAGCTTCGTGGGCTCCTGGCTACCGCTCAGCGCCCTGCGGGCCGTCTTCCACCTGGCGCGCCTGGGGGCGCTGCCGCTCCCCTGCCCCCTGGTGCTGGCGCTGCGCTGGGGCCTCACCGTCGCCACCTGCCTGGCCTTCGTCCACAGCTGCGCGAACCCGCTTATCTACCTGCTCCTGGACCGCTCGTTCCGCGCGCGGGCCCTGCACCGGGCCTGTGGGCACGCCGGCCGCCAGCTGCCCAGGATCAGCTCAGCCTCCTCGCTCTCCAGGGACGGCAGCTCCGTGTTCTGGGGGCGCCCCCAGACCCAGAACGCTGCTACGGCCCCCTGGTAGGCCTGCCCCCCACCCCGCCCCGTGGGGAAGGGGTAATCCGGGGAGGGCGAGCGGCGGAGCGACTGGAGAGGGCTGCCCGATCCCTCTCAAGTCTGCTCGCAAGCTCCTCCGTAAGCTTTCCTTTAACCTCAGAGTTATTTGCGCACAGCCACCCCATCCCGCCCTAAACCGCATTGCTAAGGCTCGCTGTTCTCTAGCCCAGGGGACACCTGCGCCAGTTTTGTCCAGTCGAAGTTCTCATGAGGTGGCCCAGACAACAGCCTCATCGGCCTCCCACCCTAGAAGCGGAAGTGGATTTCCTGCTTTGCCCCATTCCGCATAGGAACAAACGGAACATCCAGCTCAGATTGCCAAAAGCCACTGCTGTCTCTGCCTTTGGTTTCCTCTGGTCCCCAGCCTTTGCCCTCTGAGAAATTGTTGCTCCAAATCAGACCCTCCAGCCCTTTCATTTGCAAAAACGTCTACAAAACAGGAGAATGGACAGGCCTTTTGTACACAGCGCTCTTTGTAACCACTGGGCTTTGTCATTAGCCATCATCAATTCATATTTTTCATTTTCAACACTCCCAAAGTCAAGGGAACCAGCCACTGTGAACCGCTTAATTTGTTCTTTCTAATGGGTGCCACAGAAGTGACACCCTGCCCTGGTGACCCTCCTCCCCTGTTTGGCAAAGTGGCAGGACTCACTCTAGAAGTTATGGTTTTTCTTTCTTCACAGAGCCAGAATCTTGCACGAGGCCTTCAAAATTCCCCCTTATTCAGCCAAGGACTCCAGATTCATCCTTAGGAGTTCACTCTTCTCAATAAACACTTTTGCTAGACCTGGTTTGATGACTGCGTCGTTAGTTGAGCAGAGGGATTGAAATGACTGTGGGGAGGTCAGCTGCACGCTCAGTCACTCAAGAGTCAACCCAGGGGCTGAGGCTGACTTCAGGATGAGGAAGGTTTGTGTGATGTGGGCAGTAAGAGCCACCTGCACCTGTGTGGGTGCCGCCGTCCCCCAGGAGGGCAGCAAATTGTTCATTCGTAGTATTTCTAGGGGCATTTCACATTTTGAAGGTTACAGAATTGAAAATAAAAAACTGTAAGGGCATCTGCCTGCTAGGTGCCACTTCAGAGGGGAGAGGTACCATTTTGATTCTCAGATGTGTACTAGGTCTGTTTTCCTACCCATTGGGAGAGTTTCTATCTGATGCAAATGTTTGAGATTAGTGTTTGCTGACTGATTTTTCCTTTGAGAATCTGTGAGGTTTGAAAATTCTCTCTTCTATACTTTTGACCCAAGAGGATTTAGCCTAAAAACATTTTTATTGCTGCAAGGGAAGGGACTCTGATTCTTCTGATCTTGACAGCCATGTCCTGGCCAAATCCCACAGCTGGGCATGAAGTACAGGCTCTGGGGAGATGCGCACGGCTCAGCACCTCTGCACTAGGATGCCACCCAGCTAATTCCACTGCAGTCTCTTCTGCATCTGTGGTGTTGGGTTGGAGCAGGCTAAACAGCACAGCCACACTTGACCAGGTGATCAAAAAGTGTAGTGGTGCAGGCTGCCCTATATATCCGAAGAGAAACAAGCCTAGCAGTTAAGTCACGGGCCTTGCCATTCTCGTTATGGCTACCTGACACAAGAAGTTACTTGTTTCCTGTGGAAGAGGGCCCCACAGCTTCTAAAGTAGGAGGCTGTCCCTTGTCTGGGTGTGTGACAAGATATCAACTTCGAAAGAAAGTGTTTCTTTCAGTCACTGGGTTCAAGTTCCTACCCTTATACCACGTTGTCTGGACTTGCTAGTGGAGTAGGACAGGAAGGAGGCTTCTCCGTACCTGAAGGTTTTCACCCCTTCCTGCAGTAGTTATGGAATCTCAGCACTTCCCTCCTACCAAAAAAGACAAGGTCTGGAGAGAAGTGCTTTCCCTTTGAGAAGATCACTGACGTTGTCACGTATCCCTTGGAAATATTCTCTTATATCTAGATGAAAACAAGCTCCCATCTCCCACTGGGGAAGATACGGCATAGATGCAGGAACTGGCTAAGTGAACATTCCCACCTCTGCTACTGATGGGACTACAAACATTGGACTATTCAGAAAGCAACTGGTCAGTCTACATCGAAACCTTTAAAAATGCTCACATCTCATTGGGTGTGGTGGTACAGGCCTACAACCCAGCCACTCAGGAGGCTAAGACACGAAGATCACAATTGAAGGCCAGCCTGGGTAGTTAGTGACAGCTTATCTCAAAATAAATTCAAAAGGGCTGGTGATATAGCTCAGTGCTCTATGGGTTTGATCCCCAGCACTGAAGGAGAAAAAAAAGAGAGTTTATACCTGATTCATTCCTTGGATCTTTGTGCCCTTGGACCCTGTAATTTTGATACAATATATATCTCTATCTATCTATCTAATTAAATATATATATATATATATATATATATATATATATATATATAATTTTCCCAACCTGTTAAATGTTAGGCGTGCTAAGCTCATGGTCTCACGATGTGGAGGTCCAGTTAAGAACCAAAGAATGAAAGCTAGGAGAGCTTGATTGGAAATAAAAGAAAGAAAAAGAGTTCCTGGATTTCCAGGAGGGGTCCCAAGTGGGTGCCCTTTATTAGCACTGAAGCTCTTGGTCAAGGATATTTTATACAGTAAAATCACAATGTGGGTCAGACCAAAATCAACCTATAGGATTACAAGTAGTCAGCTAGTATTGATCCAGTAGGAAAAGGAGTTGTGCAGCAAGGACATATGGAAAGAATAAAGGCATTTAGGGGAAGAGGTAGGGCTAGATGCTCTTGTCACCAGTCTATGTGTCTAAAGCCTAGCTATGCCCACAGGACCAGGTAGTGCTAATTATAGTATAACATCAAATTGCCATTTTATCTCCAGGGTGGCTTACAGCCCAGGCTACAGCTTCTCCATTGTGAGGCCTGGCTCTCCAGATTTACCTTGTGCTACAATTCTGATGTCTTCATTTTTTTTTTTTTGTCTTGAGTTCAATCCTCAGGACAAAAACTCCTCAAGAGTTCAATCCCCCTCTCTGACTGCCCATTAATTTCTATCTATCTTAGCTGTCTATAATAACTTCAGTGTTGCTACTTTGTTCTAATAGAATAATGCTAAATAAAAAAAGTTTGATGTACTGAATTAAAGAAGTTCTCAACGATTTAAACCTCGAGTAGGCATGATATGCATGCCTATGACTGCAGCTACTTGGGAGGCTTAGGAAGGAAGGTTTGAAGCTAGGCTAGGCAACATAGGGAGACCCTGTCCAAAGTAAAAACTAAAAAAGGGCTTGGAATGTAGCTCACTGATAGAGTGCTCCTCAGTTCAATCCCCAGCACTGCAAAACAAACAAACAAGCAAACAAAAATAGAGATTAAAACAATCTAAATGTACAACAATGGTGTTATGTCTTCCTGAATATGATAGACTACTACACAAATGTTTAGATAATGTTTAAAGAAACTGGAAGATGTTAATAGTAAAATTAAAAGGAAAATGTAAAATTTTATGTTGCATGCAGTCTCACACCGAAGCCTGGAGGCTATCTTTATTAGCACAGATTTGGTTACAGGAAAACAACATGTCTCCTAGACCTTTCAATAAAATTTTCTTTCTCATCTCTCAACATCATAACTGTGATGATGCACACTAACAGGTAGCCATATGTTTTATTATTTTGTCCATCATCTCCCTGACTGGACCACAGCAAGCCTTGTGAACCTGTGGGGATGCCTGGGAACTGTGTGTCCTGGGCACCGTTAGCTCCTGCCGAGTGAATGACCTTCCACGCAAGTAATATGGAGACCTGAAGAGTAAGGGAGGGCATTGCGTCCTGATTGTGATGGAACAGCTATGTTTTATAAAAGGGCACAACAGAAAGACCAGAAGAAGATGCAATAGCTGTGAGCAATGCTTGTGCTGAAGTAAGACTGGAGACACCTTTTCCCTCTCCTTTTCTATATTTTCACATTTTTCTATAAGCATTTTTAAGGATAATTGACAAATTCAAAGCTCCCAAAATCCAGGCGCTAAAGTCAGGTGCTGGTCCTGGGTCCTGCTTCTCCCCGCAGTCTGGTGATGTCCCAGAATCTCCCCACAGCCCTGCTTGTGCCTCAGCCTCTGGCTCCGGGGCTCCATCTGAACAATGGAGCTGATAACATCTGCTCAGGCTGCCTCACAGATCAAAGGAAATCAAGTTCTTGAAAGTACTTTGTCAGCAGCGGTCTTCTAGAAAGACTAAAAACCCTTGCTCAGGACTAGCATTCAGGGGCCTTGAATCTCCCTCCCCATGCTAGCCTTGGAGAGCAGATAGGCAGAGCACTGGGGTTCTGAGAGGTCAGCCTCTGGGCACAGACTGGCACATGGCTCTGTGGTTGTCTTGCTTCTTGTGACTAATTCTGAGCCTTCTCCTTACTTCCCTTGACCTCTGGGACTGTTCTCAGGGCACTGTGTGGGAACCAAGGCCTCTGTGGGCTGATGAGTGATTTGGGGAGCTCAGAAGGCTGGCAGAGATGGAGGATGGGTGATGTGACGCAGTTCAAGCGAGGACTCTAGACACCATGAGGACATCTGGCTTGCTAGAGCTCCTTGGGATTATTATGTCCCTGGCTTCTCTGGACTGAGTGTTCAGCATGAGGCTACTCCCACTGCCCCCAGCCTCACCCCCAATGGGGGCCCAGTGATGGCCCAGGTAATGCTTGGTAACCAAGGGAAAGAGAAGGCAGAGATGTAAGGTCCTTCTTCCTCTGCGTTATCTTCAAAATCAAAAAATACGTATTGAGTTTGTCATTGTTGACATTCACAATTACACACATCACTGGGCTGCAGAACTAGAAACCGATTTTGTCCATTTAAGAATGAGGTTTTGGAGGGCCAGAGGCAGGAAGTCAGCTGCTTAAAGTAAAATTAGTTTGTGGCACACTGTGGAGTTTTAAAATGTGCTTGCCTGTGATTTCCCGGGTCCGCATGACCCATGGAAAATGGGAACGGTGAGCTTCACAGTTCTCCTCATGGAACAGGCTGCGAAGAAGCGGCCTGGCACGATCACTGCCCAGCACACAGCGGGTGCTGATGCCTCCACCTGCGCCTGCAAATGCCTCTGGGCACCCTCCCTGCTTAAAAATGGTAAGCTTTCCCCTGAGATTATTAAAATAATGTAAATTCTTTTTCTTTTGGAGTTTTAATAGAGAGGCCCCACTCTGGTGCACAAGCGGCTTTGAACTCTGGGCACAAGTCATCCTCCTGACTCAGCCTCCCAAGTAGCTAAACCCACAGGTTTGTGCAACCATGCCCAGGTTCTTTCTTCTTCAAAAAAAGGAAACCACAGGAAAAGA
>PVKN010024136.1:0-14536 GCA_004027915.1 Capromys pilorides
CACAAACATCTTTATAAAATCAGAATGTGCTCAAGTATGCTCTTGGCCAAACAACTATAGCAACTCTAATTTTTTAGGAATTCGTAATTACAAATAGACTAGTCAGATTTTGTTGTTCGTCAATTAGCAGAGACTTATTAGATAAATTTGGAAGAAATAGAATCTTTTATCTATAATATGTATTTCAATATTTTATCTTAACACTGATAACTTTCAGCTCAGTTATCACTGTATATTCCATCACTTATTTAGATCTTAGATTTCTACTTTGTCAGTTCCTTCAATAGGCCCCAGAATGAATCTAGCCTCATGTTAGTCAACTTCTGCAGATCTAGCTTCATGATAAAGCCTAACATCACACTCTGGTACCCAAACAGGTCACTCAACATTTTCTCAAAAAACACAAGCATATCCTCTACCCCAGATTAGCTTTTTGGTGCTTTACTTCTTGAATTATCTTTCTGTTGCTATACTTCCATCCTTTGTAGAATTTTAATTGTATATATTGACAAGTGAAATTAGAGGGATTGATCCTCCCTTTTGTTTTTGTAAGTGAATTTTGATCATACAGTGAGAAACCTGTATCCTATATTTTGGAAGAGGAAGCCATCATAGACTCCCTTATATGATCCACCTATAAAAGCAATCAAATTGATTTAACTTACCTGAAGGATGATAGTAACACCAGAGAAATTAGCCCCAAATCTAGATGGAGCCAATTAGTATTACCAAATAAAATCTGAAAATCATTTTGGGTTGATCTGAACAGTATGGGGCATAACATATCTGTGATGGATGAGATGACCCAAATATGAAAAAGTTATCATAGCTTGTACTGCTTTGGAAGCCACCACCAGGCCTGCCATTATTTAAATGGATGTCAAAGTCAAGCAACTTTTAAAATCCCACTGCTTTTAGATTGAACTGCAAATATAAAGATATTTGTTTGCAAAATATTTATACCAATTTTAATTTATTTTTTTGGAAGAAGATACTTTATTAACTGACCAAATCATAAAAACACCATTGTAGATATCTTATTCCATCCTTCTGATAAGCCTGTTGATCTGTTCTTCCCTATTTCCAGCATCTCCACCTTACACAAAACGGGTACTCTTTTTCTTCGTTACACCTCTTGGAGATGATAACTTGAACAGCCACAGGAAGTTATTTGCTTCTTTGAAGCATTTTTCAACAGTATAGATCTAATGAATCAGATCCTCCATGCAGATAATGCCATATTTATCAATAGATCAAGCAATCAATGAATTATCTGTCAAGGCATTTCTCTTCTTATTGATTTTGCCATAGCCACGTTTATATAATAGTTCATTTACTGACTTTAGGTTTGGGTTCTCCCATGCAATATATGTCTCCACAATTCTCAGCATGTTAATTGAAGCCTTGTTGAGCTTAACGAAAGTACCATCAAAGATTTGGCAAAGACAAGGAAGCTGTAGCACCTTACGGATCTTTGGGCTCACACCATTGATACCCCTGATTTGGATGACAAATGCCAGTTTGGGCTCTGCAGGGACGTAGAAGTTGCCAGCTTTTCTAGCCATCCTAGCCATTCGGATCTCAGTTCAGTATGTCTGTCTGTACTCCTTATGATAGTGCCTGGCTATTTCATAGATGAGCTTCCTCCCTGCCTTGTGAAGTGTCTTCTGGGCAAACTTCTTTCTCAGGCACTTTATCTTCAACTCTGCAAAATGTCTTCACTTTTTCTTAAGGGTTTCTGGTGCAGCAGGAACCTTCTTTTTCTTCTCTTCTACACCCTCCATGATTTCAACTGGAAAAGAGCCCAAGTTTAATTTAGAACTGTAAAATAAACAATCAATCTTATTCAGAACTATGAGAATTTTAGTATTTTAAAGCATCTCCATCATTGTAAATCTTAGGCAATTTGATTTATTTTTTGAAAGCAAACTGCTTTTACCTTTAGGATAGAACAGGCTTTTAAATTAATCACCTTAAGGGGAAAATGTAAAAGCTTACCTTTTACTGTTAATTATAATGGAGAGAGAGAACCACCCTATTTGTGTGTGTGTGTGTGTGTGTGTGGCTCTATTTTTGGTGGAATGGCTCTTAGTTTACCTTCAGGTCAGCAGTTCAGCACCCTTTTAGCTGCTGTATCTGGAGGCCACCCACACTTGCATTTGAAAGCCTTTTAAAACTTGTTCTTTAATTATTTTCTATTTTTAATCCAATATAACCTTTTATTATTATTATTTATGATTTTTAATTTTTTGTCAAACAATGAATGATCAATTGAGTAATACAAGTGTCTGGAGTAATTTAAACAGTGTTTTGAGTGACTATACTATGACTGATTTTCCCTGCCTAATCAGCATTGATGACACCAGGCAAAACCTGGAGACCTCATTGTATTGGGGCTCAGCCTCTGGTTGCTGCTTTTACTCCATTCATTGCTTTGAGACTAGGCAAACTGCTAGGACTGGGACTGGGCTCCCTTGCCCACATTTTTGCCTCCCAAGCAACATGGGGGCTATGGCCCTGTAGCCACTGCCACTACGCGCAGCCACTCTATGCACCAGGCTATTGTTCTGGCTCTTGTCACTCGATGTTTTGCTTTTGCCCAGATTTTAAACGTAAACACTATTTGAGGCAAACAAATTTTTGGTGGCAGCAAAGCACATAGTGAATGCTGGGCCACAGCCCTCCATAGGCATGACCCTCCTGCTCATCCTCAGGTACACAGGACCATAGTTGGCGGTGCGAGCTAACCTCATGCATGACTGGACAGGGTATAAAGATTCACTGGTAACTGGGGAATCCAAGCTGGGTGTGCTTTGGACTGGGGCACTGGGCCCCCCCAGAACCTGGCCTTGTCCCTCTTCCCAGTGGCACCACTGAGCTGCTTGGAACTAGCAGATCAGTGGTGTAATTTAAAAGAATTTTTTTTTCTTTTTCATCTGACGAAGCAAAGCTAGAGGGTCTAAGCTCTATCCACTGTACCTTTATTTTACTCTCCTTGTCCTGTTTGGGACTTGATTTTAGAGGAGCAGCCTGAGTCAAATCCTTTGTGGTTGTAAAACCCTTTCTAACCAGAATCCAGAAAGGAAAAGTTAATACAGGAATTAAGCATGCCAAAACCACTTCTACAGACATACACCTCTGTGATCCTTGAGGTTGTTTGTCCCATTTCTTAACTACCAGTAATTCTGTCTGTCTTTTTTCTTCCCTTCTCTTCAAGCTTGTTTATCTTTCTGGTCCTAGTGAACCTGCTTCTGGCCATAGTATGCCTCCATCCCCACACTTTACACCTGATGTGCCAGTACCAAGGCACACCTGTGCTGAATGCTGACTCTAACCAATGCACTTCCCTCCCCTGTGCACACACTGGGGAAGTATTCTTACTACCCACTTATCTCTTACTAGGTGTCTCTGGTTTTGTTGTTGTTGTTGTCGTCATTGTTTGTTTGTTTGTTTGTTTTGTCTTTTTTTTTGTACAGGGTCTCACTATGCAGCTCAGACTCATAGCGATCCTCCTGTTTCCTGCCTCCCAAGTGCTGGGATTACAGGTACATGCCACCATGCCCGGACTCCATTGCTGGCTTAGCATGCTCAAGAGTAGGGCCGGTGCGGCAGGCATGGCCAGGAACTGAACCCTGGCTCCTGCGTTCCCCTAAGCAAGCGCTTAGTCCACTGAGCTATACCACCAGCCCTACGTGTCTCTGTTGCAGGCACCAAATGTGGGGATTCATTGGTGTCTCAGTGTACCCCAGGGAGGTACCATGGCAGGAAAGAGGAAAAAAATATACATGAAGATAAGAATTGGGTCAGGTGGTGGCTCATGCCTGATTGGCAAAGGACCCCAAGGACAACAGTAGGGACATTTATTTATGCCTTTGCAAAGTTAGCATCAGGAGATAGAGGTTGCCTAGCAACTAATAGCTGAAATTGACCAGACAGGATATTTATTTTCAAGACTCAGGTACCTCAACTGCTTTAGGCACTGAGGTCTTGTCCTGCCCACTTCCGCACATATGATCAATTTCTTGTTTGAGGGGCTCCCAACATACAGTAATACTTTGGCATCACACATTAATTGCAGTTCCCTAAAGGTTCCAAGCTGTCTTTCTGCCTCTGTGTCTTTACATGTGCTGATCACCGCTACCCACCACAGTCGACCAAACAAGCAGCTCTTTGCTGAGGACCCAACCCAAGCATCATCAGCCCAGTTTTCCTAGATTCTTTTAGGCAAAATGTAAGGGAAATTTAAGTCTTCTTTGCTTCATTCACGTTCACACACTGCTTTTCTCTGCACTAGACCCTGAACATTCTACGGCTTTTAATACCTTGCACACCAACCCCTGTACTAGACGGTGTACTTCTAAGAGTACATGTGAAAGAATATTCTTCCAAAATGAAGCTTAATGGTGCTTGAAACATTTGAAAAAAGCAAACAAACAAACAAAAAAAACCCCAGAGATTTAGCCAACATTTCTTGATTTCTTGTTGCGTGTCAGAAATTGTGCTACACTTTCCCATCTCTACCTGAGACTATTTGTTATCTGGTTGCAAAGGCAGTTTTAGAAGAAAAATGTAATCTAAGACTGCAAAATCCAGCAGCATTCTCTATTTCTCAAGCACAGCTAACATTATTCCGAAACATTTTTTCTAACTGCAAAGAGCTTTCCCACTAATTGTTAAGTCCATATGTATTTCAAGGAAAATTTAATCCCTGTTTGCTTCATTCACATTCAGTCCATCCAAGTTTTACTTTTAAGAGCTATTTGTTGTTCAAGAAGCCATTAGAAACCCCGTAGTGCCTGCCCAGTTCTGAGAAAAAGGAAATGTATAAAATTAAGCAAAACCAAATGTTAAGAACATCCCCAAAGACTAACCGGAATCTTAGTGAGGAAAGTTATGTTACACTGTTCTAGCTTTTCAGGCTCCAAATAAGTCTGTGTTGACTCAAAGCCTCTCACACTTTTGCTACACATTTTCTCCCAGGAGACTGTGAGGAATGAGAAAAAGACTAGTTTGATGAGTACAGAAAATGTTCAGCGTTTTTTTTTTTGCAGAACCAGGAATTGAACTCAGGCCCTTGCACTTGCCAAGCAAGTAAGTATTCTACTGAGCTATCTCTCCAGCCCCTCAGCTTTTTGTTTTTAAGAGTATGTCAGTGCAGATTTTCTGACATCGTCTACATCTAAAATTGCTAACTAGGATATAAATCTTATTTTAAATACATGCTGAACATATAAGAAGTTCAGGGGTACTTATTGTGCTCTCTCTCTCTCTCTCTCTCTCTTTCTCTCTCTCTCTCTCTCTCTCTCCAAGGATGGAAAAAAAGGACAGGAAGACCTCAAACTAGCAGAGAAACACAAATTGGATGTATGTGAAGGTAGAAAACAGCATTTATGCAATAAGGAGGCAGGCACTGTGCTTGGATAGTCATGCAGGAATAGAAAACAGAGCAGAGGATTTATACTCTGCTGCCCAGGAAGACCTGGGGCCTTCGTTCAAAGAATGAGCTTTCCCTCAGTTGTAAAGAAGAATTTGTAGCCATTGGAGCTGGGCATAGTAGCACACTCCTGTAATCCCAGCATTTGAGAGGGTGAGGCAGGAGGATTGCTGTGGGTTCAAGACCAACCAGAGCTACAAAGTGAGTTCTAGGACAGCCTCAATTGCATAATGAGACCCTATCTCAAAAAGATTTAAAAAAAAAAAAAAAAAAAAGCAAATTTGTAACCATCACACTGTCCTCAAGGTGGCCGAGGACCATTTTATACTAACCACACTTTAAGAACATTTGAGCAAGAAAATTAAGGTAAAAACTGGTCCTATGTGAAAGCATTTGTTAAGAACAAACACTAATCCTTTCTAGAGGGACACAACCTCATATAAAATTGACACAAATAAAGCCATACTGAAGACAATCTCTTAAGCATTTTAAGCACAACTTTAAAATCACAAAATTTGTAGCAAAAACACAGTAAGTGAGTCATCCTATGGTTTGATTCTAGATCTGGGACAGAAAAAGTACAAAAGAATCTGAAATGTTTTATCATGCTATCTAGCAAGGTCGCAATCAAATACTTGTAGGTTTAAGTCAAAAGTAGTCAGAAGGGCTGGCCAGATAGCTCAGCCAACTAAAGTGCCTGCTTAGGCAGAGTGCAGTGCCTGACATTCCATCCCCCGACTGCTGTGCTGGCCCTGCCCCGCCCCTGGGGCTGGCTGAGTCGTTGAATGAGACTGGGTCCCCTGCCTGTAATCCCAGCACCAGCACCAGCACTTGGGAGGCTGAAAACTGGAGAATACTACAAGTCCTATCTGTGTATTGAGACCCTGTAGATTCTGTACTAAAATACATTTAAAAAAAAAAAAAAAGAGTGGTCATTAAACTACTTAGAGAAGCTTTTGCTGAATAAAAATGGGACAACTGGACTGTTGATATAAATAATAATTGCAATGGATTAAAATCTATCAAATATGCTTAAATTCTTAAGCTCATGAGTTCAATACCAGTTCTGGGGTGGTGGGAGGGGGATCTAACCTCATTCATAAAAAAAATTCCAATGAAAGCAATTATGAGATACTCAGTGATAGGTTTTAGCGGCAGCAGCGACAGTGGTGGTGGCAGTGGTATGGTAGAAAAGCAGAGATAAGGGGGAGAGGAAGCCTTTATTAACTTTGAAGACACAGAGAGAATCAAGAGCAGGGAGATGGGCAGATCCTCTGATCTGAGACAGGGAAGCTGAGACTTCATGGATTTGCTAGGGGCGGAGTTGGCAGGGCGGGTTCAGTGACACACAATGAGCTGATTGGAGGCTCCCTTGTGTGTGCAGGAAGGGCAAAAGGAAGTTGTTTCCAGGGCTGGAGTGGGGAAGGAAGAGGAAGTGGTTAAAGGGAAGATAAGCTGTCGTTTTGAGGATTCAGCCATGTTGGATCAGGGCCATGATAATTTAGCAGTTTGTACCCTGACTGGAATCTATCACTCAGCAATGGTGAAATTTCAAGAAAACAGTTTTGTGTATTATAGGTGAGAAAATAAACCAATTCAAACACTGACGATAATATAAGCAGCTTTAATTTTTGTGGAAGGCAGTTTGGCAATAATTTAGCAAAAGTTTAATGTTATGCATTTTGACTCATCAATTTTGCTTCTTTATTTCAACAAAACAATTAAGTCCACAAACCTACATGGTCATTAAAATAGGAATAGGCTGGGTGGGGTGGTGCTCATCTATATTAGGACTTGGGAAGTCTGAGGCAGGGGGATCTCAAGTTCAAGCACAGCCTGGGCAGCTCAGGGATTTAGTGAGATTTTATCAAAATAAAGTAAAATAAAATAGGCACTGCAGAGATAGCTCAGTAGAATAAGCTGAGTTCAATCACAGGTTCCACAAAAAATAAATTAATAATAATAATAATAACAACAACAACAATAATAATAAATTAGCCAAGGTGGAGGTCTGTTTGAAGACCATGAGTTTAAACCCCAATACCACACACATACCAAAAAATAAAAATGAAAAAGGAATGGATGAATTGCATATCCACAGCTGCCCCATTGATTACTTCTGGTACACACTTCAGTGAAAGAAAGCCACAAATCCGATGAAGCAATGTATTGCAGACACATGCATAGAGACTGATGATGAAAATGTGGCACGTTTAATTTTCTTTATGATGTTGTAACATCTTAAAAAATGTTTCCTGTTCTCAGGACTAGGCAACGGCCAGCGCTGGTAAAGGTACAGGGAACATGCTTTTCTTATGTAAACTAGCCAATCTCAAACTAAGTGTCCTGTAACTGGAACATAAGCCAGGAGGTCTTCTTTCTTGCTCTCTTTGTTCTTGTAGGCTGGTAACTCTAAGTATATTAACTCATTGTCACTTTAGTGAGTTGAGGGGTGGGGTACCAGCAGGGTAAAATGTATGCATTTAGTCTGTTTGTGTACAGCTAGAATGCAAGACTCAAGATGTTTATTCTCTGCTTCTATTTTAAAAACAAACAAACAACTTAGAACCAGAAAATGCAGAGATTAGATTCTACTCCTAAGACTGAATGGGAAAAAGCAGGAGTCTGAGAATTGCAGTACTAAATTTTATTATTACTTACTAGTTGCTCTATGTTAGGTAAGTTAACTTTTCTGACCGCCTGCTTCTTCATTTATAAAGTGGTGAGATTCATCTCTACATAGTCTATTTCACTTGCAACCAAGTAAGATAGCTGATATAAATGCACAAATGTACATCTAATTATATTATTTAATCTATATCATTTAATCAATTATCCATACCAACATTAATATAGTCAAATTTGAGTGAACATAATGTTAAAAAGAGCACTTAGACTTCAATTATATCTCTATAATTCATTGTATAATCTTTCATCACTGGCTTCTCCGAGTTTTATTTTCATCCTTTATAACATGATTATAACATTATTAATCTGACAATATTATTTTGAGATTTGAGGGGTTTTGTTTGTTTTTTTGATTCAAGGGCCTGCCATGTACTTCAGGCTGGCCTTAAACTCGACTATTGCCCAGGCTGGCTTCAAACTCAAGATGATCCTTCCTCCTCAGCCTCCCAAGTGCTGGGTATAGGCATGAGCTACCACACCCATCTTGTTTTGAGTATTAAGTGAGACAGCACATGTAACTTATTTGCTATAGGACCTAACACTTAACTGATACTCAACAAATATTAAATCTTCCTTTTAACCATCCTAATTTTAGACTGGCTTTCTGATAGTACCATGAAAATCTCAAGCTTGTATTTCCTCAGTGTTAAACCACACTGATAATTAGCATCTTAGAGCATCAGTAGTCCTCATAAAGGCTGTTTATTTGCTATTTTTATAGAACCAAATTATAAAGTGAATATCACAAATTGAAAGGATTCAGCTCACAAATCTTTTGAAGTGGTAGCAAGTGATCGCTGAGGTATCTTCAGGAATGTTTATTATGAAAGAAGATGCGAAACTTGTAATAAATACTAAGACTGGGAATAATAAAAACTGGAATATTGGAAGAAATACTCATCAAAAGGTTGTTGTAAGAGCTGGTTTTGTGTGTTTGTTTTTACTGATCTTTGTACAAACTCAGAGCATGCTGGCTTTGTTATCCTGGATAAGATGAAAGAATAGGAGCACTGAGTAAAAAGCAACTTACCTAATATGCATGAGTCGTCAGGAAACAACAAACTCCAACCTTAGTCTTTTGATATCCTTTCAGTACACTTTTAAAAAAAAAATGGTGGTAACATACAGATACCATGTCATCATAACCAATTTAGATGTAAAGTTCAGGTAAGTACATTCACATTGTTGTGTAACCTTTTTCCAGAACTCTTTTCATCTTGTAAAACTGAAATTCTACACTCATTATATAATAATCCTTTCCTACCATGTCACCCCTTGACAACCACCACTCTACTTCCTGTTCTTGTGATAACTACTAATATATATACCTCATATAAATGGGATAATACAGTATTTGTTTCTTTGTGCCTGGCTTATTTCACTTTGCATGAAGTCCTTAAGGTTTATCTAAGTGGGACATGTGTCTTAAATTTTCTCCTTTTTATTTTTCAGACAGGATCTCAGGCTGGTCTTGAACTTGCTCATATAGCTCAGGCTGGTCTCAAACTCACAGTAATCCTCCTGCCTCAGCTTCCCAAGTGCTGGGCTTACAAGAGGATGCCACCACATTCCAAAATTTCCTTCTTTTTTTTAAAGACTGAATGATATTCCATTATATAAATACGTCATATATTGCTTATTCACTTACCTGATAAGAAAAGATACTTCTTTGCTCTAGGAGCAATGTTACTACGAACGTGCATATAAGATAACTCTTTAAGACCCTGATTGCAGTTCTTTCTCTTAGATATCTATACCCCAAAGGAGGATTGAGAAGTCAGATAGCATTTCTGTTTATTGATTTCTTTTTGTTGTTGTTGTTGTTATCTTTTTGATACAAGGTTTCACTGTGAAGCTCACGTTGGTCCTGAACTCACTATGTAGTCCAGGCTGGCCTTGAACTCATAGCAATCCTACTGCTTCAGTCTCCGGAGTGCTGGGATTACAGGCATGCACCACCCCACACCCAGCATCTATTTAAATTTCTAAAACTCATTTATTTACTTATTTATTTACTTACTTATTTGGTACTGAGTCTCACTACACAACTTGGACTCATAGTACTCTTCCTGTCTGAGCCTCCCCAGTGTTGGCATTACAGTTGTGTGCCACTACCCTGGGTTTTGGTGGCCATCTTGGTGCCTGGGACCAGCAGGGCATGTGGTACTGGGGATCAAACTTGGGTCTTTGCATTTGCAAGGCAGGCATTTAGACCACTGAGCTATCTCCTCAGTCCTGTATTTAAAATTTTTGAAGGAGCTGCCTTAGTTTCCCAGTCACTAAACCACTTTACATTCTTGTCAACATTGTATAAGTGCACCGAGTTTTCCACCTTTACTAACACTTGTTGTTTTCTAATGTATGGTCTTTTGGTTTTTGTTGTCATTTTTACAGTAAACATTCTAATGAGTGTGAGTAGTATTTCATTGTGGTTTTCTCAAGAGTTTAGAATTCTTAGTTTGAAATTCCTGGTTATGTGGTGGCGAAGTTACACAGCACCTGAGCCTCAGCAGGCTGTTGCATCACTGAAAACTCTGAAAGGCTCACCATCACTGGCCTAGATATTAAATAACCATGGGTGAGTAACATCAACAATTTACAGTACCACAATCCTATTAGATTTAAGATACTGAAGGAAGTACAATTTTAACATACATTCTGTACTCTAGAAAATTTATAATCTAGCTGGTAAGAAAGAACAAATACATTTGAAAATAATAATGCAAAATAGCAGTCTAGATGCTTACCCAATAATATTTATATGTATTAGAAGATAATAATGGTCAACTTAGGGGGCTGGAGATATAGCTCCATGGCACAAGTGCCTGCTGGACAAGTGCAAGGTCGTGAGTTCGAACCCTAGTCCCACAAAAAAAAAAAAAAAGTCAATTTATATATAGTAGATCAGACTGGTCAGAAAAAAGCTATAAAGAGGAACTGGCAAGAATACCTTATGTGGAGGCTGGGGAGATAGCTCCATGACACAAGTGCCTGCCTGGCAAGTGCAAGGTTGTGAGTTTGAACCCCGGTCCGGCAAAAAAAGAAAAAAAAGAATACCTTATGTGAGAGGACTTAAATTATCTAAAATGAGAAAGAAGAAAGTTTGGATTTTATTTTACTTACTAATTCATGAATTCTTTCAACAAACATTTACTGAATTCCTAATAAGTACTAGGTGCTGTGTGGTATATTGAAGGCACAAATTCTTTCAACAGCAAAGGAGAAAAATAAGCAACGAATTATGACAATTCAAGGATTGGTATGGGTACAGTGAATCATGCCTTTGAAGGCCTGCTATTCTTTCAAGAAGAATTTATCACCTTCTTTTATATTGCATCATAAAAAAATATGTAAAACACATTTCCTCACTGACTATGTTCACATTCAATTATTTCAAACAGGATATAGCTGGGAAATTTCTTATTCTCCCTTGAGAAGGGGGCTATGTTCAAGAAGCTAAAACTGTTGGCAAGTTAGTTACTAGCACTCATATCTATTACACTGTACAGGTATTTACATTTGCAAACATATGGTAGGCATTGGAGAAACAAAGATGTGTGAGACACATATTCTCTATTCCAGGACCTCAAAGATAACTAAATTATGATATGATAAGAGTTGTGATAAAGTAATAGAAAACAAGGAAAGACAAAAGAATAGCTTTTTCACTAAGAGATCAAAGACTTCTTCAAAAGAAAAAGAAAAGTAACACCTAAGTGGATCTTAAAAGATGACAAAGCCAGGCATGGTAGGGCATGCCTGTAATCCCAGCACTTGGGAAGCTGAAATAGGAAGATCAGTGCAAGTTTGAGGCCAACCTGGGCTATGCAGTTAACTTATGACCAACCTGAGTTACATGGCAAGACTCTCACAAATTATAGAGAGAAGGAAGAAAGAAAGAAGGAAAGAAAGAAAGGAAGGAAGAAAAGAAGGAAGAAGAAGAAGAAGAAGAAGAAGAAGAAGAAGAAGAAGAAGAAGAAGAAGAAGAAAGAAAGAAAGAAAGAAAGAAAGAAAGAAAGAAAGAAAGAAATAAAGAAAGAAAGAAAATAAGTTAACATGTGGATGGGCTGTCCACATAGCTCAGCAGACTAAAGCACCTGCTTAGTCACAGCACAGTGGCTGGGGCTCAATCCCCAGGGCACTGTGCCAGCCCCACTGCTGGAGTGGGCGTGATGGTGATTGAGACTGGGTGCGGTGGCATACCCCTGGAATCTCAACACTTGAGAGGCTGGAAAAAAGAGAATCACTATGAGTCTGATCTATATAGTGAGACCCTGTGGATTCTGTACTAAAATTAAAAACAAACAAAAAACCCCAGAAATTATCATGTGGAAAAAGGAAGGACATGCCAGTCAGGAGAACATCATGAAAAAAAAAAAAAAAAAGAAACAGTACAGCACGCTCATGAAAATGATAATGATTTAGGATGACTAGAATTTAGCATATGTGACAGGAAAGGAATGGTAAGAAAGGAAGACAGCAAAATGGTGAAGGGGACTTCAGAGAAAAATCAGGGATAGCTTCTAGCTTTAAGGTGACAGAGAAGTAATTGATTTTTAGGCAGGGAACAGCATAATTAGATTTTTGTTTTTAGGAAATCTATGGGTTAGATGGAAGATGAACCAGAAAATTGTTAAAGGAGGTAAGAGAGCTAATCAAATAATCTCAGAGAACCTCTGAAGGACTATGAGAGGTTAGCATCTGAAATTTGGCTTCCAAAATTGGAATATGATTTTTATAAAGCATCTATCATAAAACAGATACATGAAGATGGACTCACAATGACAAAATTCACAAGGTAGTGTGGTATGAAGTATAATTCTAATTTATAAATACACATTCACCAAACACTTAAAGGAGCTAGGGATGTAACTGATTAACAATTTCTCGGTTCTCATAGAGTTAACATTGCAATGTGAAATGTGTTTTTAAGGTAACTAAAATGTTTGTGTTGTCTAAATCATTTCCTTCTTGATGTAAAAGTGCCAGGGAACATAAGTGAGTAATCAAATACTGTTTGGTGAATAATCTGAAAAAAAAAGGAAAAAGTGGATAATATTAATGTCTATGTCATTTAGGTCTCAGGAAAAGGCTAAATTATCTCTACTCTGAGTGTGCCTCTCTAATAACTAGCTTAATACTGTTCTTTGCATTCAGAATTTCTCTATCTTGAAAATTTCTGGACAGAAAACTATGGCCAAACATGACTGATTCCTCCCTTTCTCGATTCCAGGTCATACCATTTCAATTCCAGGTACACTATAAAACAAACTGGTTTTGCAGTATGTTAGCTTCAGCCATTTTTGCTATGAATGATAAAATAATGGCCCAGTTTCCTATGAGCAATTATGTTATAGTTTCATCTATTAATTCAACAATTTTTTGTTGACTACCTATGATGGGCCACATACTCTGGTAGGTGCTAGAAATATCTGAGTGAACAAGACACATTTTTGTACCTAATCTTAAGGAATTTACACACACTCCAGTGGCAAGAATATTATGAGTAAATAACTGATCAATAATTAAATTGTGCTAAGTACTGTGAAAGGATAAGAGAAAAGTGTAATATTTAACAAAAAGATGAGATGACAATCACCTAGGTTAGGGTAGTGGTTGGAAGATAGAAGTAGTTCATATTTAAAATTTATTAATAATTTATAATGAATTGGATGAAGAAGATAAGAAAAATGAGAATAATTCCTGAGTTTCTCATGTAAGCAACTGGGTAGAGAGCAGTATCCCAGTTAATGAAGATTTACTATTAGAAATACAAAGAACTCTGTTTTAGACATAATAACTTTCAAATCTCTGTAAGACAAGCAAATATGAGAAGTAGAAATTTGAATATGTGAGGCTAAAACTCAGAGGAGAGATTTGGATTGGAAATAGGGATCTAGAAATTACTGAAAAATGGTGCTATGGCCAGGGAGACAGCTCAGTGGCATAAGCACCTGCCTGACAAGTGCAAGGTCCTGAGTTCAATCCTTGACATAAAAAAAGTACTACTAGAGAAAGTAAGGTCAACTTGCTTAGAATTTGTGCCTGCTAAATTTCCTCAGGGACACATTTAAAGATAATCTCTCAAGTCACTTATACATATGACTAAATTTAATAATTAAGAATTTATCTCTACTAGTTTATGTCTCAAAGGATAACCCTGTGCAAGACTTTTTTGAGGGATGTTTCAATGCTTTTTGTTTACTACATCACCCCAATGATAAATGTAATTTGAGTTACTAGATGGTATATATTAATATCTTAGTGACTTCCCTCTTCCCTCAGCAGAATTAACTCTAAATGCTTTGTGAAATGAAGCACTTGTAGGGCTGGGTAGGTCTGAATTTCTATGTGAGTTAGAATCTCTACTCAATGTTTTCTGTAAACAATATCATGAAGATACATGACTTTGTT
>PVKN010024137.1:0-14551 GCA_004027915.1 Capromys pilorides
AGAGCATCTCAGACAGCAGCAAGGGCCAGATAACAGGGCGAGCAAAGCATCACGGACTGTGACCTCTGCCCTCCACTCACTGCCCACCGCATGAGTCTCCAAAACTAAACTGAACAAACAAAGCCCCAGGGTTAGGCCATGTAATAAGTGTGAGGAGGGCCAACCAAGTTCTGCATCACCCAACTACGTGACACATTTTCTGGAACTAGAAGCCAAGTTACTATTTTTATTTATTTACTTACTTGTATGTACTTGGTACAGGGTCTCACTACACAGCTTGGACTCACAGTGATCCTGCTGTTTTCAGCCTCCCCGGCCCTGGGACTACAGGTGTGCACCAACATACCTGGTCTCAGTGACCAGCTAATCAGGCCTGGAGTTGAGGCCAGCATGGCCTGTGATGCTGGGGATCAAACCCCCGTCTCTGCTCTCGCCTAAGCAGGTGCTTAGTCCACTGAGCTATCTTGCTAGCCCTCTAAAAGCCAAATTATTAAAAAGCTAAATTACCTCCCCAAACAGCTTTTGATGCTCTTGTTGCGCTGATGCCCTAAGCATATGCTGCCCCTGCCCACTGGGGCAAAATACTGGTGGCCACTACATGGAAAAGGGGTGTATTTTAAAAGTATTCTGGAAAACAGCGTTTACTGCCCTGAAAAGTACCAGGCGTGAAAATTCCAGTCACCTGTAACATACTGATAGCAACAGTGGAAGAGGGCTCAAGAGGCTGGACCCTCTGTTCAGTCAGACACAGCCAAGCCTCCTCCTCCACAGTATACTTTTTTCTTTAGAAGTAATTATTCAAGGCAAATTTAGCTCTCCTGGAGAAGCCACTTTACCCAGACTCCCTCTTCACTAAAAACATACCTGAGTCATTCAGGCTGCTGTTTCTCTTGGCGTAAGCACTGCGAACCACCTGCTCATACACCTGGGCACCGATTGTTCTCACGTTGTCCCGCAGCAGGATGCCTTGAGCCTGCATCATGAAGAAGTAGGTGTTCACTGTGGGAGACACAAGAGAGCAGGAAACAGGTGAACTCAAGCAGCCCGAACAAAAGCTACCCAACACTTTGGGGCCCTTTTCTCCCCTTCTGGAAATGCAAAATCTCTTTCAACTCTAAAACCCATACTGAAGGCACTGTTGACAGGATACTAACTTTGGGGTAGCTGGAAGGGCTCAGAGGAAATTCCATCAGTAGCTAGCAGATGTAGAAAAGTCATGAACTTCAAAACTTATATTCCAAACTGGGCGTGGTGGCACAGTACTGTAATCCCAGTACTCAGGAGGCTGAGGCAGGAGAATCACTGTGAATCAAGGCCAGTCTGCACTACAGAGCAAGACCCTATCTGGAAAAACAGCGACAATGACTAGTTGGTCTCCAAATAGCCAATCTTCATTCTAGCACTATGATGATAGGAAAGACTTTCATGAATCAATGAATCCATTTTTAAAGAGGTTTTTCTTTCTCTGTAGGTTCACCCTCTCCAACACAAAGCCACAGACCCCTCTGCTTCTGGTGATGAGGAAACCTAATCCGGCCTGAGCGATCTTTTTGAAGGAGTGGGCTGAGGCTTCAACCACCTTCTTCAGGGGAGGGGGCCCAGCCAGCACCCAAAGATACAGCAGTAAGGCAAGTGCAATCAGCGCGGTCTGAGAGTCCATTCCACAGCCTTGGGACACAATGTTCCAGTTCATCAGCCGCCCCTGCCATCTCTGGAGGGCGCCCTCGCTTGGCTGTCCCTTAAATCTTTTCAGCATACAAGACTGGAAACTCAAACACATGAGAACACAAACGCATTCCATTAGCAATTTCAAGAGCAGGCCACCTACTTTCCAGAAAGTCTACGGTTGGGCAGTACAGGGTTCTAAGCTGGCTATGCTGAGCAACTCCCTTGGAAGAGGAGGGATTCACTGTGAAAGAGAGCGTCCCACAGGAATGGCACACTCGGAAATCCAAGCTCTGTGTACATCTGTAGGTGGAATCCTGTAAGCGCCTGGCTGACCTCCAACCTGGCCAGTGCAGACTGGAGCTATAACGGATCACTCCTCCACACTCATTAAGCATGGCCCTGAGCTATCAATTCTGGCTCTTCAACAGCTTATAACTTGTTGATACCTACTATTATCACCATCAATGTGCATAATGGGCGGTAAGTGATGACTAAATTTGAATGAAGGATGACACTCAAAGTTAATGTCCTTTACTCCAAGCTAAAGAGTCCGAGATCTCTACTCTTCACGGTGATTGGGGGTAGGAGGATAAAAACAGCTAGCATAACTCCTCAGTGTTGAAAGCAAACCTGAAACAGGCTGGGGCACAACTCATTCAAAGTATTTCAAATCAGGTCTACAAGCTGTAAGTCAACATTCAGCACACTTCCAGAAATGAAGCAGGCACGGTCTGGGGCGTGGCTCCGTGGCACAGCCCTTGCCTGGCTTGTGGGAGCCCTGGGTTCCACTCCTAGAACCACAAGATAAAGGAGGTAGTAGTTTCAAGTTAGGCTTTACATTGACCAAGAAAACAACCACAGGCTTATCTTCTGACACAGAAAATAGGTCAGACACTACTATATAGTGGCTAGAAAACAGCTTCAAACCTTTTTTTTTTTAAACCCTTTTTTTTTTAAAAAAGGCTATCATCCTGCAAAACCTATGAAATAAGAAACATCTAATTTTCTATTTCCAGCATACAGCATAGTACCTGGTCATAGAAGGTGAGCTACCTGTAAAAACTGTTAAACAAGGTTTAACCCTATATCAAATTTCTCACAAGGTCCTACCATGGTGCAATCATGTGGGCTACGGGTGCTCCCGCAGCCCTAAAATCTTCCTTTTATCTCCACCACAGTACTGAAGCAGGTATCATCAATAACATAAAAACAAGTGTTTATTGAAAATCTTGCATAAAGCTTCTAGTGTGGTACTGCAAAGAGCTCCCTGCCCCCTTCCTTCTGCACAGTCAAGGACACAGTCGTTCTGACCCTACTTAAAATACTGTCCCTCCTCTTAGCCTCCGGCCCTGAGCTGTACACCTCCTCTGGGGCTGCCTCTGCATTTGACACCCCTCAAGAACCTCTGAGATCTTCTCCTGTGCCCAGGCCCCACAGCCTCTAACTCAGCAGGCCGAGTGACTTCTTCATGAAGATTCATGGTGTCACCAGCTCACAGATGACACCAATGCTGCTGGGCTGAGAGCCACTGCTCCTGCGAGCTTCAGCCACAGAACAGAGCAAGCAGCGCCTATGGAGTACTACAGGGCAGGGCGAGTCTCTTTATCTCACTTGGTCCTCACAATTATGCTAAGAGGGCAGCAACAGGACCCAGTCACAGCCAACTTCTAATCTTCAGTTTTTCCAAGCACTTCCTCCAAGGTCGACAGAGACGCAGCGCGGGGGTGGGACGTAGCGCCCCGGTGGGACGCAGCGCCCCGCACTCACGCACTTAGCGCCAAGTTTGAATGCCTTGCTTGCCACCGCCTCTCCCTCCAAAGTTCCCAGTGCTCACGTGGCCTAGGGGCCCTCTCTAGGAGATAGCTCCTGCGCCTTTATCTCCCTCGCAAAGCTGCCAGATGCTGCTTCAGCTCTGCTCGAAAGCCTGCCTCCTGCCTCCTGCCTCCACCCCCTGCCACTATGGACCTGTGGCGGAACTGTTCTTTCTGCCATGCAAATCCTATCATCTTTAAACCCAAACCCACCTAGCCTAGAGGAAGCTTCTATACCAGACCTGGGCCTGTTTTCTTTCTTCAACAGATCCTCAAAAGTTTGGCTTTCATTACATTTTGTTTCAGTTTGTATGAGTCTTGTTATACAACTAATAAATTCACACAGACAGCATATTAATACTTTTTCCAATTATCCTCAGGAACGAGCATAATGGCTGGAAAAAAAGACTAAGGAAATAAATATTGCCAAACAAAAGGACATAATCACACTTCCACAGATGGGACTGGACTGAATTTTAAAGAATGCGCTTCCCTATCATCTGACACTTCCACACTATGAGAAAACGACTTCAAAGAACACGGACGATCTGCAAGACACAGCCATCTGCAAAGAAAATCCTTTGGCCTCGGTCCACAGTGCTTCCCAGGCACTTCTCACCCCTGCTTTTCAGGGGATCTTTGCTAGCCAGCCTCACCGGCCCTTGACTGCCCCCCCCACCTGCGTGCACCACACCCATGGCATCACCATTTCCCTTCCTGCGCAGGTCGCCTGCACTTCCCACTCACTGCACCTGACACCCGGGGTGTCCGCGCTGACGCTGATCCAGGTGCAGGCAGATGAGCCCAGAAAGAAGCAAGCCGCCAGCAGCCGCTCGTCCATCTGTTACTGAGGAACTGGCAGCTTGAGCCCCTCTTAGAGATCCACAACACACACAACTCAAGGCCAGAAAGCCCAGAATAGAGATGCTCAGCTTTTTAAGCCACCAACCACAATCCTGGCCTCCATATAACCAGCAGCATCAACTGATTCTCCAGAGCTTATTTCAAGAAATTGTTTGGGATATCTTCCTTAACAGACCTTAAAACTTTCATCACTTGGCTACGTATCCAACTGATATTTGCTGAATGTTACTGGACGCAGTAGTCACATGTATTATTCATTCTTAAAATTGCTCAAGGCGAAATCCCCTTGAGTTCATTCAAGGTGCTGCTGCTGGTCTGCCCTTGTCCTCTTGTGAGCTGATGCAACTGGTCACATATCAAATTGTAGGACTCTTCTGGGTGCTAAATTCAGTCTAAACTCTGGCCAAAAGGAAGGATTTCATATGCATACACAGGTTGCTTTCAACTTAAATGAGCTCATCTACAACTGATACCCTGTGAGGAGTCCACCTGTGCAGGCGGGGGAGGTCCACCTCGGGCTCTGTGGACAGCCACCCTCAGCCCCAGCCCACCTATTCTCCCAGCCTAGTCTCCTCCAGTCACCTAGTCTCCGGCCAGCTCTCATGGTCTGCCACACTTATGCCAAAATGCACAGCGGAGGCCACGTGCCTGTCACAACCTTGGCTACATCAGTTGTTTACACTGAGACTGACAGAGCACACTGGCACCAAAATCTCCCAGACTTGGACTTAATGTCCACTGGAAACCTTCCCTCAGCAGCCCATCCGTGTGTAGCCATCTGAGGCTTCATTTTTCCTTAGAAAAGTAGTTATCTCCTCAACTTTAGGAGGAGATAATGTACGTAAGTCAAATCCTGGCTGGGTGCAGCGGCCTACATCTAATCCTAGCACTGAGGAGGCTGAGACAGGAGGACCCCTAGAGGCCAGCTTGGGCAAAACAGTGAGTTCAGGGCCAGCCTGTCTCAAAAAGACAAAGGCAAGTTCTCGAGAGGTAATCTGCCCACAGTTACACAGCTACCCTAGGATAAAGAAGTTAGGTGTTCCAGGTAGAATGTAACACTCCAATGAACTGTGAAAGCTGTACTAACTTTCCAATAATGCAGTTCCAATAAACAGTAGCTGAACTACTGTATAAACCCAATTTTAAATTGGTGCACAGAGGTTAAATCCTGTATTGTTTCAAGAAGCACCTGTAAGGCACCCTCTGTTCTGTGTGGTATTTAGGTCTCAAGGTGAGAGATGAGTGAGACAATCCAGAATATGTAACGTGCAGGCACAGCTGAACAAGAAACTGTAATGGCACTGTGTGGGCTGATAGAATAATGCATTTAACACAACTTGAGGCTTACTAAATTTGTACTGTTTACTACTTTACACTTGTATTATCACCATCCAGCCCCCGTGTGTGTAGCTGGGTCAGTCTCTTCTCACCAGACTTAGTTGAGAAAAAGAAGCCTCACTCAGGTCTAGGCGATCAGAAACACACGCCCAGGTGCCAGCGCAAGCCTCCCTGGGGCGCAAGTCTCCCTGGGGCATATGCCTCCTTGGGGCTCGGCTTCCTCATCTAGCCCAGGTCAGGAACAAAGCCTGCACCTCTAGCTCTGGCCACAAGGCACAGTGCCCCCACCCCCCAGCTAAGAGGAAGACGGCCGCTCCCCTCTTTACTCCAATTCCAGTCAGCCTCACCTCCATGATTTTTACTCTAATGCACACTGACCACACGAGCAGAAGACTGAACTGTTTTTCATGTAAGTAAATAAATGAGTATGAGCTGCGGCAATTTGCAGCGGAGCCTTCTCGGCGCTACTGTCCTTACACAGGTGTGGATGCGGCTGCAAACCTTTCTCTGGGCATTAGCCTCACTCCTTTATGAAAGGAACTGAAATCCTATGTCCATGCACGTTTTTACTGCAGAAGCCTACTCCTAACAAAATTCATCAATTCACAAGTGCAGCTTTTACCAAAAATGTTCCATACGTTAGATAACAGTGTATTCAAAATCTTGTGCAATGGTAACTGTAATAGGAAAAACCTAATTGTCCATCCATGAAGCCATCAAAAAGAACAACCAATAATTCAAAACTTAAAAAGAGCCTAAAGTCCATCAACAGGAGACCAGACTGAGATGGGAAAAGGAAATACAGGTAGAAAAGAGACAAAGGGAAACCATAATTTTAAAACAGTACTTTTAAGAAAAAAAGCGGGGACACACACACACATACAAAAGCTACCTAAAATTACAATGCCTTTCTCCCTTGCAGAAGACTTAAAAAGAGTCTTGAAAGGTCTTAGTAAGATACACTAACCCTTAAACTGTGCGCCCTGCTTTTCATGTAAACAGAGCCCGCAGCTTTCACCCCACCATCCTTCATCACACTATTAAGTGGGGAGCATCTCTAAACTTCACTGGTTTGCGTCTACCCTAGCCCACCAAACAGATGACTTCACAGAGCAGAATTCACAGCCTCAACCACCCGTCGTGAGGAACGCCCACCCCCAGATCACAGCGCAGACCTCTCTCTCAAAGGTCTCTGCTCTCCTTTACATGTACACTTCTTTAATTCTGCCTAATCTAATGCCTCTCTCTGAGAAGCGCGTACTGCAGTTCGCCCACAAGCCCCGCCCACCATGGATCGGTGAGTGGAGGCCTTCATCTCCTCTTAGGGAGGTCCTCGGACTTCATCAGGTGACAAGACCACCCCAATTCTCAATGATAATAGAGCAACAGAAATTAATGGAACTAGCCTAGTGGGCGTGCTGGCACACACCTGTAATCCTAGCACTGGGGAGGCAGAGGCAGGAGAATCACTAGGAGTTTGAGGCCAGCCAGGACTATGTAAAAAGTAACTGTAAAGTGAGATCCTATCTCAAAAAATCAAGAAGAGAAAGAGGAAAAGGAAAAAAGGGAGATGAGAAATGAATGGAACTGTGTGCGTGCAACCTCGAGAATGTTCTTCACTGTCCTCAGTTCAGCCAGGTGTGGCAGTGCACACCGATAGTCCCCAGACTCCGGACCTGAGAGAGCAGGAGGACTACAGTGAGCTTTAGGCCAGCTTGGGCTACAGGAGCAAGTTCAAACCCTGCTGGCAACATACAGCAAAATTCTGTTTCAAAAACACCAGAGAAACAAAAACCTGTTAACAGCTGAGCAAAAAAAGCCAGACACAAAGAGCAAGTGTGGTAGGACACCATGCGTAAAAACTCCAAAGGCAGTGTACAAGCTGGGGACAAGACAACGGCTCCCCTGGGGTGTGCGTGCGTGCATGCGTGCATGCGTACGTGCATGTGTGTGTGTTCTATGTACTCACATGTTTCACAGAAAGAAACGTAATAAACAGAAACCAGAAAACATGTGTTACCTGTAGGGCAAACACATAGTGAAGAGATACAGTAAGATTAAGATTTAAGTACACCTTTTTATATTCCAATATTTAAAAATTATAGGTGAGAAGGGAGGGGAAATTCTGAAATTCTAATTTTGTGCATTAGTTTGAAAATATAACCTACATAAAATAATTAAAATACCTTTGGAGGGCTGGCCAAATAGCTCAGTGGATTAAAGCACCTGCCACGCCAGTCCCCGGGGCACTGGGACGGCAACTGAGACTAATCCCAGCTCTTGGGAGGCTGTAAACAGGCAGATCACAGTGAGTCTGATCTAGTAGTGAGACCCTGAACACCCTGTAGACCCTCCTTAAAATACAAAAAAAAAAGAAAAGTAAAAAACCTTGGGAGGAACACAGGATTCCTGCAGGACACACGCTAAGGACCAAGGACATCACTGCTCCGCTGACTCGGCTCACACACAGCGTTCAGTTCTCTGTCCAGGGCCTCGGGGTATAAGGCAGACCACCGTGAAAGGGCCGAGGTGGAGGGGCGCGCCAGGTCCACGCAGAGAGAGAAGCGCGGAGCCAGGGAGAGACGCTGTCTTCCAGGTCGCGCCCCCGCTAGTGTACCCCATAACCACCTCCGCAAGCCCTGCTGGTGAGGCCCTGGGGGAACTTTTCAGCTCTGAACTACATCAGTTGTCTTTAATTGTACAGAATCAGTCACGGTATGAGTATCGATTCATGTTAAAATCCCCAGACAAACAGACTGTTGGAGAGGATACAGCACAGCCTGGCGGCTCACTCCCCATGTCAGGTGGTGACCGCGCGGTAGGATGGTAACTGTGGCAAAGGAGGCAGCCCTAACAAGGCCAGTGCTCAGCAGTCCCAACAACAGAGGGACCTACAGCGGTGCCTCCTACGATGACTCAAATAGGAGGATCCAACACCACCTACACAGCACAGTCTCACCAACCCACTGAAGAGGAAATAAATAATGCCAGAATGTAAGGTATTCTAGAAAACAATTGGTCTGGACTTAAAAAAAAAAAAAAAAGGCAAAAGCAGGAACTGTACTAATTTTAAAGAGACATAAACCAAATGTAATGCATGAAGTTTGATTAAATTCTGACCAGAAAACTAGTGACAAAAAAAATTTCTCTTTGCCCCCCTCCATCTCTCTTCTCTGTCTGTCTGTCTGTCTGTCTCTGGTCTCAGCAGGCTGGCCTCAAACTCTCAAGATCCTCCTGTCTCAGCCTGAGTGCTGGGATTACAGGTGCGCACCATCAGGCCCAATGGACACTAAAAATTTTTCAAACACAAAGCTAAATGTGGGATCTCCATCAGATGATTACTAAATAAATGTTTGTGTCCATAAGCACAGTGTCATTGTCGCACGGAATGCCGTTACTTTTGGGGGATGCATATCTAATCACTTTAGGGGTCTTGTATGAGAGATCTACAAGCTTTGTTTTCAAAGGTTCAGAGAAAGTGTACAAACACGTGTGTTGACATCTGTATGTTCCTATAAAGCAAAAGCAGTAAACGCTAGAAACCATGAATACAGGCTAAGGGCTAGGTATAATCACTGTAGCAGTCTTTGAAAGTTTCGCCTTCCTTAGTACATATACAAAGTTTCTTTACATCTGAAACTTCTCCCCCAAAATAAAGAGTCCATGTTAAATTTGTTACAAGTGCCAGGTTGAACAAGTTATTTTTCTTTTTCTTTCTTTCTTTTTTTTTTTTTTTTTTTTTTTTTTTTGTCTTTTGAGACAGGATTTCCCATGCTGGCCTTGAGTTCACTTTTGTAGCTCAGGCTGGTCTTGAACTTGCACTGATCCTCCTGCCTCAGCCTCCCCAGTGCTGGAACTACAGGTGTGAGCCACTATGCCGGGCAAACAACTCATTTTTCTGCTGGACTTAGAGGGAGGAGAAAAGCAAAGTGAGCAAACTTAGAGCCTTCCTGTCCTGAGGACCTCTGAAAGTGAGACAGACACAAAACACCAGCCTCAGAGAAATGAACTCCTATAAATATCTCCAACTGTAATTCAGGCATGCACTCATTCAACATTCATTATGGATGTGTTATGTGCCAGGACTGCCCTTCCTTCCCTCTGTCCACAGTCCCTGCAGTCTCCTGAGCGTTGAGGGCTGACAGGAAGCCTGTATCTTTTCCTGTTCCCCTTTCCTCCCGGGATCACAGCCTGGTTGCCATGCTCCCGTCACTTGTGTCTAGGAACACAGGACAGACTGGACTGTTGCAGGAGGCCAGGAAAATAGCTCAGAAGGGGCCTAGACCATGACCTTGGAGGAAGAGCCCTGAAGAAGGAATGGGAATGGCATGAGCGAAGACCAAGAACTATAAAGGGGGAAATGCATTTAAGGAGCTAAGTTTGATGTGGCCAAAATGAAGGCTGTGCATGGGGAAAAAATGTGAGAGGAGGGGCAGAGGGGGAGACAAGCTCGTAAGGGCTTTATGCACACCATCTGGGGCTAGACTTCATTCTGAAAGCTGTGACACTGATGATACGTCTAGGATTGGTCTTCACGTGGGCCAACAAATAGGAACCAATCTAATCAAGTACACCTACCCGAATCAAAATCCAAAGCTTCTGAGTAAGAAGCGAGCTTTTTAGAGCATCTACCTTTTATAACCAGTATTTTCTTTAAAAAGTCAAAACGGAAAAACAACTGAACTCCGCCCCAAACACTCAGAGGTCAGGGATCTCTGTTCTGTACAGCAGGTGTTCCATGAAGAATAAACCCACTTACTCCTTAAGAGAGGGACTGTCACACACACATGAATGCATCATCTCACTCATTACCCCAGCAACTGTCATGTCACTTACTACCCTAGCGTTACACACAGCGAGATGACGTCTGAGTGAATAATCTGACCATGCAGAGCCGGGATTTCACACGAGGACTCTGTCCCCGGGGCCCAAGTTTTCAACAGACAGGATCCGTCTCAGGTGCTCAATGCCTTGAACCCACAACCGTTTTCCACTGGCCCCTCTGATCTGCACACTCACTGTCAATAACTCAAAGGTAGTTGGCGTCAGCAGGGGGTCGCTTATCCTACGGTAAGATTGGTGAAATGTAAGGTTTATGAAATTGTGTAAGCTGGAAGCTCTACTGTGAAGTGTGAATGTCTGCATGTCACATCTGCCTCAAATGCTGAATGCTCATAGGAACACTGGGAGATATTAAGATCCACGGTGGTAAGCACGCAGAAACCTGCATTTAAGGAAGAAAATATAGGGGTTTTTCTGGTTTTTAAGAAATTAAGGAATTTTTTGGGCAACAAAACACCCATTGATATATCTATTTAAATGTCTTACAGAAATCATAAGACAATTTTCACACAAAACGTGTTTAAAGAAAACTGAGGGTAACATATACTAATAGGAAAAAAAATCTGAAATTTTATCTTGGGGGAGAAACTTGGTTTGATGAGTCTTTCACTTTCCTAATAAAAGACTGTCCTTCCCATTGACATAGAAAAACCACCAAGTCAAACAAAGTTTTCGTTCATATATCTTCCACTCTCTAATTCTCATTCTTAGGCGGTTATTTATTTATTTTTGACACGACTGGGGTTCGAACTCACAACCTTGCACTTGCCAGGCAGGCACCTGTGTCACGGAGCTATCTCCCAAGCCCCTCTCAGCTATTTTTAAAGTGTTAAAAATTAACAGCTATGAAATATCCTATAAACAGTTCCACAGACCTGTTAGTCTCTCACAGTTGACATTAAACTGTATGTGAGACTGGATGTGAAGATGCCGTCTAGCCAGGTGTGGCGGTGCACGCCTGTAACCCAGCACTTGAAGGCTGAGGCAGGAGGACTGCTGCCAGGGAAGCCAAGCAGCACTACAAAGTGAGCTCAAGGCCAGTCTGAAATGCATGCTGAAACCTTATGTCAAAAAATAAGGAATGGAACAGAGTCGATGAAAAAGCAAGAGATAGAGCAAACAACATAAAAACATACAAAATTCACCATGATTAAAAAAGATCTCTACTAAGGGAGGGGAAAGGAATGGAGGGACAAGAATAAAACAGAAAGAAAAAATGTGAACAGCTTTTAAAAATGAAGGGAAGCGGGATTGAAGGGAATGTGGAAAAAAAAAAAAAAAAAAAGAATAAGCAGATATATCATGTACAAGTACAAATTCCCTGTGAGGAATGTTAGCCTTATGTGTACCTAAAATGTACCAATACAATTTTTAAAATGCAAAAGAAGGACACTTCAGTGTTATTAACAAAACAAACATGTAAGACTAAATGTGCAACAAAGAATCTAGGGAAAAGAAATGATGGCAGGGGCTGGGAGATAGCTCCTTGGCACAAGTGCCTGCCTGGCAAGTGCAAGGTCGTGAGTTCAAGCCCTAGTCCCACAAAAAAAAAGCAAGCTGGGCGTGGCGGTGCACGCCTGTCATCCCAGCACTTGGGAGGCTGAGACAGGAGGATCAGTGGGAGTTCAAAAGTGAGCTCAAGGCCAGCCCGAACTGCACAATGAGACCCTGTCTCAGAAAGACAAAAAAAGAAACGATGGTAAAGTCAGACCACAGCAAACTAAGCAATCATTATTAAGTACAATTTCTAAATGTATAGTATATCACACTTGATAAAGACACACATGCACTCAACAGTGTTTCTAATTACACATAAAGGTGCGGCATTTACCTCTGGGCCCGGGGCCCCACAGTGAGTTCACAGACTACACAGTGAGAGCCTATCTCAAAGGGAAAGGAAAAAAGAATTCTCTATTCTAAGAATGTTGTTTTTTAAATGTGCACGGCTTTCTACATGCAGTCCTATGATGCAAAACAACATATAGCTATAGTGCTGTGCTGTACGGTATAAACAGAAAATACTATTTCTTGGTTTTTGTTTTGGAGACAGTCTTGCTCTGTAACTCGGGGTGCCCTTGAGCTCATTCTGTAACCCAGGCTGGCCTTAAACTTCCAGCAATTCTCCTGCCTCAGCCTCCCAAATGGTGGGGTTACAGGTGTACACCACCCTGGTACAACTCAACCTGTTTCAATAGAAGCCCAAGATTTCAGCCTTCTGAACTAGAAAGAAGCCCCACTTCACACAGCACCAATTTAGCATCCAGGAATATACCTTAGGAATGATGACTTAGGACACATCTTTTTTAAAATAATGATCACACATTTTATAGTGGGGTGGCAGAGCACCAAAAACATGAACAAACTTTTCCTTGGTGAGGGTTTCCCTGTATTTATTCACTGTTCAGATCCAAGCACCTCCCCTAATCTGACAGGGCCACGCCGCCTTCATCTGTCCCTGCCATTCCTAATTACCCTAAAGCTTAGGCTCCCTCCACCAAGCAAACAGCTCCATCTGGCCTGCAATCCAAACTGATTCTTCCAAAGACTGTTCTTTGGTCCCCCTCCTCATCCTCTTTGGAAAAGATTATTCTTTGTGTCCTGAACGGATAATATATTATAATCACATTATTGTTAACCTAGAAGACTACAGCAGATTAATAGGGTTTTGTACAAGTTGGGAATTTAAGCGTTTCCAAGAAGCTGTCATTCAGTGATCCTGACACCCAGACTGTGGAGCACTGGGGGCCAAAGCCCCTCTCAGACGCGGCCCTTGCCCCATTTCCCAGGGTGCTGCTCTGCATGTCGCTTGCAGCAGCTGCTCCCTTGCCACAGGCTGGACATGACTGTCTCTCTGGTCTAGTCCTGCGTCGCCCCCTCCCTCCTTGGAACTAGTTGTGCAGAGCATCCTACATTCTAGAATTTCCCAGGCTCAGATGTGTTCCTTTATCACTTGTATTTTTTTAAACCAGAAGGAAATTTTGTGAGGTGAAATGGCGTACACCTGTCATCCCAGCACTGTTATCTCAAGGGGGGCGGGGGGAGAGGACCTAAGAGCTTGATTATACTTAACTAGTCTTGCCAAAGACTAGTTAAAATTCCTATAAATGGCCAGGCATGGTGGTACACACCTGTAATCCTAGCACTTGGGTGGCTGAGGCAGAAGGATCATTGAGAGTCTGAGACCAGCCTGGGCTAGAAGTGATTGCAAGACCAGCCTGAACTGCACAGCAAGAGACTCTGTCTCAAAAAGACAAAAAAAAAAAAAAAAAAAAAAAAAAAAAAAAAAAAACTTTTAAATGGGTCAAGAATTGTAATTCAGAGAATAAAGAACCTAGTAATGTTCAAAAACGAAGTCAAAGCATTTCAGCATCTATCCTATGCCCCGACCCATCATCCTTTCTGGAATTGAGAACTGCATTTATTCTTTATTTGTAGTTTCACAGAAGAGCTACAAGATATTACAAACATATTTTCCTATTGCTTGCTTATTCCAGGCCTTTGATTGTTTTTTGAACTACCTTCACAATCAAATCGGAATTCCTGGTGTTTGGTGATTTAGGGAAGTCCTGCAAGCCCCGCCAGGCCCCGCCCCCGCCCGACTCCCTTCTCCCAGCCCTCGCGCCTCGGCGGGAGGCGCACTGGACCACAGCCAGGACCCACACACACTGCGCTGCTCCTACGGCCTGGACTCAAAGACACAAAACCCAGAATTCCAAGAAAAACAGTCCTCTGGCTTCACAAAAGTATGAGTTCAGGAAGAAAACCAGGGAAGCGATGAGAGAAGAGGAAAGAGGAAGAACTCTAATGAAGACAAGGGCAGGGCCAGCGAGATGGTTCAGTGGTCTAAAGCGCCTGCTTAGGAAAGCTCAGGCAACTGCAAGGACTGCGGTTCGATCCCCGGCACCATATGCTGCGCCAGCCCCACCACCAGGGCAGGCTGAGCCAGCCACAAAATAAATAAAGAAACAAACAAACACAACAAGCAAACAAATAAATAAATTAATTTAAAAAAAAAATAATGAAGACAA
>PVKN010024138.1:0-14549 GCA_004027915.1 Capromys pilorides
GAGCTGTTGGACATTCTGGTTTCTTCTATATCTCTTTCAGAGACTTCAACATTCAAACAATATAAAAGGAGTAGCTCCAACTCCTATTTAAACTGGAACATCTTTTTATTTGACATGAAAACTTTTTGCTTTGATAGGTTCAAATGTTTCTCCCTCTACACTAAGGCCTGAACAGTCATCAGTGGCTTCACTGTTTTGATACATTAATAATAATGTATTTTTGGTTTTTTAAAAATCAGTTTTAACTGAGTTTCTGCCTGCTATGCTGGTATAAACAAGGTGATTACTGAATAATATTGTTTTTCATAAAAGTCTTAGGAATTTCTACTGCTTTTTCTTTCAATATTTCTGCTAAGCACAAACTGATCTGTAGAACTGAAATTTCCATTCTGTGCTCTCAGTCTTCTGAATGTGAAGTAAATAAAAGACAGCTTTTTTGTAACCTTGAAGTTCTCAGAATATGTTTACCTTCAAGGCAGGCTAAGTGCGTGTTTTCATGTGACTTAAGGAGACAAGTGGTAGCGGGTAGAGAGTGAGGCTGACTTTTACATGAAATAAGACTAAGTCTTTAAATATTGGAAACTCAAAAGAAGTAAGCAGATATGGGGAGGGGAAAAGACATGGGGGAATAAATTCATGATCTATGCACATAGTGTACCATTTCTTATAATATTAACAGAACATCTTAATTTTCTAATGCACTCAGTACTGAGCTATGTGGTGTTTTTCTCCTAGAAGGAGTACAGCTGACTTTACATATGTCCTTTTCTGTCCCATTAGGACCTCCTTCTGCATGCAGTACATACACCTTGAGGCTTCAAGGGAGCCATTATTCAGTAGAAAATAATTGGACACCTTCAGTGATGAACAGAAAGAAAGACATTTGGGATCCCATTGAAATCAAATTGGCAATTGTTCATGCCAATGAATTCTGGCCTAGTTGCTAACTAAATTTGTTACAATAACAAGAACTTTTAAAGTCCTTGGTTCTGTTTTTTTTTTGTTTGTTTGTTTTTTGTTTTTGTCTTTTTGAGACAGGGTCTCACTATGCAGTTTAGGCTGGCCTTGGGCTCACTTTTGTAGCCCAGGCTGGTCTCAAGCTCACACTGATCCTCCTGCCTCAGCATCCCAAGTGCTGGGATTACAGGCATACACCACCATGCCCAGACCTTTGGTTCTGTTTTAATAAAAGAAAAAAATAGTATCCAGAGGGATATATTTCTCATATAAATATTAACGGTCTTCATAGACCTAGGCAGTTTGAAGCTTGATGGCTTTCAGGCAAATAATTTCACCATGTTGTTTTTCATAGGATGGCAAAGTTTATGTTAGCTACCTATAGTGACTTTTTGCTGTCTAAATATTAAGCAGACACTAGTGGAACTTCTTAAGCCAGATATAAGTGGGGTTTTGTGACCCAGCCAGGGGTCAGAAAGCTGTGAAAGGACCGCTAGGAACTATTTCAGGCTCTGTGAGTTGTGTAGTCTATCTCTGCTCTCATTTGCACTGATTGTGCACAGGGAGCCATGGCCACATGTAAGTGAATGACTAAGGCTGTGTTCTCCTAGAACTTTTATTTATGGGTGTTGAAATTTGAACCACACATAGTCCCATGTGTCACAAAACATTATTCTTCTTTTGATTTTCTTTTCCTAACAATTTATAAGTGTTAAAAAAAAAAATCCCTTGCTTTGGGCTGCAGGAAAGCAAAACTAAAAATGTAACCATCTTTGTATTGTCTTGTTTGTTTGTTTGTGTGCAATTTGTGTTTGAATTATGGTAGAGAGTGATATGTCACATCACTGACTTGAGCTGGGGGATTAAGATAGTGATTCTTTCTGAAAGATCAATGACACTGAAATGTATAGATAACTGAATCAATTTATTATTAGAATTTTGTTTTTTCTGGAACATGTAGCCAAAATCTGAAATCTGCAAAGGCCTATGGTTCTCCCAGACTCCAGTCCTGCTTGCTCCCTGTAGCTCATGGTTCTGGAAAGTTCGCAGACATAGCTGCAGTAGCTGCTCAGCCTCTGGTGCTGGCCTCACTGTTGAGTTACGAGACGGCAGAGGCCACTTCACAGGAGCGGGGGAGGTTTCATAGCAAGTCCACTCTCACCTACTAACGGTTCCATTATACTCTGGTTTCTCTTCAGATCATACAAATCTTTCGCCTTTTACTAACTGTTCTACTCTCAGCACTTTTGTGTATGGATTAAGTTTCCAGTGCATGGGATTTTGTGGTATAGCCAACTATACTGGGTAGGGGCATGGTTATTTTAAATAATTTTTAAAATAAATCCCTACTTTTCTTCCCACTGCCTTTCTAGGCTGGTCCCTTGGTTCTTTTCCAGTGTTGAATTTGGAGAAAGACAGGGCTGCAAAAATACAGTGTTATGGTTTATATCTAAATATAAACCTCCTATAATTATAGGTAGGACTTCGCTGAGGTAATTGGATCATGGGGTTGGAAAACTCCTCAGTGGATAAGCCCACTGATGAGTTTATAGTTTATTTTAATTAATTAATTAATTAATTTGTTTATTTATTTATACTGTGAATTGAACTCAGGACCCCACATTTGCCAGGCATGTGCCATGCACTAAGCTATACCCACAACCCCGAGCTTACAGTGCAATGTGATTTGGGAGATGGAGCCTACTTGGAAGAGGTGGGTCACTGGGGACATGGCTCTGAAAGGTCTATCTGCCTCTGTCCTCCCTTGATCCATTGCTGCCTTCCGCTGGCCCATGCTGAGCAAACCTCTACCATACCACCCTAGAGCCAGCCAACTGTGGACAGAGCCTTTACAAACAGAGCCAAGTTAAATCCTTCCTCTTCTGAGTTGTGTGTGTTGGGCATTGTGTCTCAACAATGAGAAAACAATTAAGACATTCAGCAAGTAGAAGAAAACAAAGCCAGGGAGGCTCAGCTAATCTTCTGTAAAGATTAGAATTTATAAAAATTGTGTATACAATGGGGCTTGTGGGATTATCATGGTTGAGAAAGGAGTTGATTTGGATTTGAGGCTTTGAGAAACTGTACTGAAGTGAAATGAGGGAACAAGGAAAGAGATTCGAGTAGTGTTATTTATCTTTTTGATGTTCTTCTAGAAACACAAGTAAAAGATTAGAGTTGCATTTTATAGTTTATTTTTGGCTGATGGCTGTGAGTCTTAAGATCCCACATGGAGACCAAGTGGTGGGAGGTTTGATGTTTACTAGTTATGCAGCTATCAAAATTATCATAAAAAACAATAATGTCACATGCCTAAAGCAACCTATTTTAATTTTACTTAGTCTTCAAGAAAACTTGAAATTATTATCTCATGGACACTAACAGGGCCTCAAGATTGATTAGCACTTAAACATGGGCTTTGATGGTAAGAGTTGCTCAGTTGCCCTGAGAAGAACAGTTGTACCTCTGATTTGGGGCATGGTAGATAAGATCAGTGATCCTACTTGGATTTGTCACTTGAGTAATCTCTTCTCCAAAGAAGATCATGAAGATAACAATTTTTAAAGACAAGTGTCATGTTATAAATTAACAAGTATCCATTTATGTGAACAGATCCAGAGGAATTATAACATGAGCATTATCCACTAAGATTTACTGGGTTGCTACATAAGATTACATGAAAAATTAGAAAAGAGAGTAATCTATGAATAAGGGAAATGGCTAAATATCAGAAGACATATAAGATATCATAAATTGTCTAACGTATCTATAAGACTTATAAACTTCGCTTGAGATCCAATGAAACAATATAGATCTGATGAATAAATGCATGAATAAATGTGATAGTCCTTTCTGTTTTGGATCTTAAGTCAAGGGTTAGGATTTGCCCAGAAAATACAATTGTTCTTGCTGACACATTTTTTGACTTCCTCATAGGTGTCTTAATAGACTGATACCTTCTACATCTTGAGACCTCTGATAAGATCATAGCACAGAAATAAGTCTCCAGAACACAGTTAAATTTTAAAATAATTTGGTGACTCAAGAACAATATCTAAATGAATGGAATTTATATGCTCGAGTACGTAGCTCCAGTTAGTACACAAGTCAAGTACACAGCTCCCGTTAGTTCAAATCTCAGGAAGCAAATTATGATCAAGATCTTTATACAAAATGACTTTGAATAATGAAACACCTTGCAAAAACATGAAATTTTTGCTCCTCAAGTCTTTATTCATTGTTTATCTGCATCTTGAGATGGAGGAAGATTTTGACTGAAATGGTCTACAACTAAGGCTAGATTCAGGTAGTGTAGTGGCATAAGCTCTTGCCTGGCAAGCACAAGATTCTGAGTTTGATCTCTGGTACCAAAAAGAAAAAGAAGAAATGACTCATAATCAGTCTGATATACCAACACAAATACTGGGTGACATCACTGTAGTTTACAGTCTTCTATACTAGTATAAGCTGATCACAGGCATAAGTCAAGGACAGAGCTCCAGTTGGTATGTTTCTATTTACTCTTAAAGGTTTTGATTATAAATTATCTGAGGATTGGTTGGCAAGATAGCGCAGCAGACTAAAGTGTCTTCATAGGCAAGCTTAGGCAAGCAAAGGGCCTGGAACTTTGATCCCCAGCAGTACATGTCCTGCCAGCCTTACACATGGGCATGCTGAGCTAGCTACTGACATTGAGCAGTAATCAAGTAGCCTAGGATTACAGGCTACTGAGACAAGCCTGTAATCCCAGCACTGGGAGACTGAAAATAGGAGGCTCACTATGCATCCCACCTGCATAGTGAGACCCTGTAACAACCAAGTACACTAAAAAAATGTCTAAGGCAAATTTACATTTGTTTATATAGGAAAAGCTTCATGTATATCACAGAAAGATTGAAATAGATTCTATTTAATTTATAAGTAAATTTCATGATTCAAATTGTTATTCTTGTGTAGACATTTCTTGTGTCTTCTCCAGTTTCCCAAATGCTGCTCAGTGATGAATGGTTCCCATTCTCTGGCCCGAGATTGAACCAGTCAGGACAAAAACTGGATTCTTAATCTCATCAGTGAGTAGCACTTAGGTGAGTCTCAGAGCCAGCAGATTTGGTGACTCTTACCTTGAGCTGGGCCCAAATACCCCTACAGCCTGTACCCTTATGTTGTTGGCCAATTTGGGACTTTTTGTACTCCCCTTGCCTAGACTTATGTTCTTTCTGAGACCAGATTCTTGTTCTGGATTCCAGTCTTGCTTTATGAGGCTGAATATCTTAGGCAAATATGGCAGAACACTAGTGTTCAATGTTGAAGGAAAACTCAGCCTAATAATGTATACCCAGAGACAACATTATTTTTTAAATAAAAATAGAAACTTCTTTATCTTCATGAAAAATGAAGAATTTTCATTAGCAGCAGAAAAACATAAAATGCTCAAGATAATCAGAAGAATGTCAGATGGATAAATATGCTTTCATATAAAGGTGTGCAGAGCATCAAATAGTAACTACATGGATAAATATGTATTTCATTAGTACTTAACCTCCTTAAAATGTAATTGAATTAACATAAATAACAGCAATATGCATAAAAGGAAAAGTTCAAAAAAGTTAGTTTAAGGGCATGAAGGGAAAAATGAAACACTTAAAAGGGTTTTGTAGAAGAATAGATATACTACCATATTAGTATATATACTACCATATATATTAACTATAAACTATAAAAGTATAGTTAATAAACCAAAAGAGAGCAAATTAAAAAGCTAAAGCAGTTTTTAAAAATGAGAACAAGGGCCAGCGGTATAGCTCAGTGGATTATAGTGCTTGCTTAGGAAAGCACAGGGGTCAGGGTTCGGTTCCTGGCCCCACCTGCCGCGCTGGCCCTGCTCTTGAGCGTGCTGAGCTGGGCATGGAGTCTGGGCGTTGTGATATGTGCCTGTAATCCCAGCACTTGGGAGGCAGCAAACAGGTGGATCACTATGAGTTGCATAGTGAGACCGTGTAGAAAAAAAAAAAAGATCCAAAAAAAAAGAGAACAAAAAAAGATAAAAATAGAAATAAGAAATAACAAGTTGCTAGAGTACATAATGTTGAAAATCTTATCTAGTGTTCATGGTCTAAGCCAATACTGTAGGTAGGATTGAAAAGCAAGACAGAACTAGATGCTGTTTTACAAGAAGCATTTTAAATATAGAGATCCAAAGAGACTGAAATAAAAAGATAAAAATAATGTAAATATTGTAAACCGTTTAAGAAATATAGCAATCAAAAGAAATATAGAGGAAGTATTGTTTTCAGATAAAATATATCACAATAGAAAGACTGTTACTATGCCCAAAGAAGGTAGTTGCATAATAATTAAGGGATTAGGTTATCAAGAGGACTTGAAGAGCTAAATACACATACCAAGAAACAGAGCTTCAGAATGCATGAAACAAAAACTGATAGACTTTAAGGAAAATAGAGAAATCCTGCCTTGTAGTCAAACATAATACAAAACTAGATGGAAAAACAGTAAAGATATACAAAGTTTAGCTAAAGTGAGAGACCATAGTGTGTCTTACTATACTTTCAAGGATGCAAGTAATAAAAAGTGAGGTTCCTGAATATAACTGAATGGAATTAGAAACAAGCAGCAGATCTCTAAAAGTCCTCAAAGTTTTAGAAACTAAATAACACATAAATAATCCATGGGTCAAAGAAGTAATTATAAGTGAAGTATTTTGATCTGGAAAAAAGCATAACATCAATATTTGTGTTGTACTGTGCAAGATTGCATTTGTAAAAGTTTATTGTACTAAATACTGTTGGAAAAGAAAATCTCAAATTGGTAGCCTCATCTTAAGAGATAAGAGAAAGAAGATGTGATATTTCATTTTAGTTGTCAGATTTTAGTGTTCGACATGGCTACCCTAAAAATATCTAGAGAATTATTAAAACGTTACTTCCGTGTGAGTGCATCATCCAATGGGCTGTGGCTCAGATAGAAACAAAAGCTAAACAAAGATGATTTTCTCTTCTTTCTCCAGGAGTGTGGGCCATTTTTCTCTCCCATGCAAGGACATTAAAATTCTAGGTTCTCTGGCTTTTATACTGCAGGAAGTACATCATAAAGCAGCTCTTTCAGTTCTCCAACCTTCAACTTTGAACTGAAAGTTATAGTGCTGGATTTTCTGGTTTGGAACCCTTTGAACTTGGACTGAGTTATGCTGTTGGTATCCTGGAACACCAGCTCCCAGGTGGCCTGTCACAGAACTTTCCAGTGTCCATAATTACATGAGTTAGTCCCTCCTGTTATGCCTTCTGTGTAGCTATGTATGTCTTATTGGTTCTGATTCTCTGTTCACCCCTGGAAAATTAATAAGAACTATCTCATGTATACGACTAAACTGAAAAAAAGACTTAAAAATAATAATTTGATGTGAATGTGAATGATCAAAAACTCTCAAGAACTGTTTGTGAATATATGAGATGCATTTTTGGTTTCATCTCATGATATCTTGATCATTCCAGGTATTTAACAAAAGAGCAATTATATATGAATAGAAGCACTTGTGTGAGAATATTCACAGTTGCTTTGTTTGTAAACAGGGTCATGAACTGGTGAAAAGATAAGCATGCTGAGGCATATTCCTGTAACAGAATGTTCCTTAGCAATAAAAACAATGAATTTTAATACAATAACATAGATGAATGTCAAAATAACAATGTAGAGTAAAAGAAGATCCACCCAAAAACAAAGTAAATTGTTTTTCATTTTATCTATGTGAAATTCTAGAAATAGGATGTACAAATCTGCGGCAGTAAAAAGCAAGTCAGTGTTTTCCTTGCACTCAGGAAGAAGAGAATAGGAAGGAATTTCCAAGCAACATAAAGCAGTTTGTGGGTAATGAATGTGTTTTACTGTCTTGATTGCAGTGTTATTTTTATGGTTGTGTGCATGAAATCAGTTGCATTCAATTTTATATTTAAAATATGCACTTCATTATTTGTCAGCTGTACCTAAGTCATCCAATGCAAATGTCATACCACTGCAGTCCTCTAAATTAGTAATTGTGATTCAAGATTTCTAATTTGTCAGAGGTGTGGCGAATACTGAGGCACAGTGATAGGAACAGGAAATGGAAAGAAATCAGACATGATTTTGGCCCCCAGGGAGCTTTTAGTCTTTTGAAAAATAGACAGGTGAAACTTCTATGCAAAGCTTGGTAACCTGTAAAATACTGGTTTGTACAGCATAAGCCTATTAGAGAGTGGTTATGTTTATTCTAAGACTACATTTCAAAGGTGTTACAGTTTAGATTTAAATCCTTCCCCCAGCTCTCATGGGTTCAGGGGTGGTACTTGGAGAATGTGATTGGCTCATGAGGTCTCTGATCCTCAATAGATTAAGCCATGGATAAGATTGTAACTTGATGGCATTATTGGCAAATGCTAGAAATTAAAGGGGTGAGGCTTAGTTGAAAGAGGTAGCCATGGAGCTGTGACTTTGGGAACTGAATGACATCATAGGCTCATTTTTCTCTGACCCTTTCTCTTACCCAGTCCATTCCCTGGCTTTCCTTCAACGTATCCTTCTACCATTAGTCTTCTACTTTCATTACCACAGGACTAAAGGTAAATGAAGCCTAATGAACACAGACTGAAAGCACACATGTATATATTGATATGTGTACATACATACATGCATGCATGTTCATGTTTATGTGTATACAGACAGATAGATAAATAGATTGATAGACGTAGTGTATCAGAATACTAGCATTTCTACTTCTGTAGAAACTGTATTTTTAAGGATAACGACCAGTTCTGAGCATGTCCAATATGCCAAGCTCTGTGCTGATTGCTTTACATAGATTATATAATTTTATCCTTAAATAATTCTATGAGTAGATATTATTGTTCCCATTGGATCAATGAGGAAAATGGGCAGAGAGGCGAGGTGCAGTGTCCAGGATTATATGTTTATATAAAGTCTGTGTTTTTAACCTTTTAACATAAGCTCTAAACCTATACAATAATGCAGCAAGATGAAAATAAAAAGCAAAACACACACATATATCCAGAACACATTTAAATAACCATTTAAAGAATTTTTTAAACATGGCAGTGCTAAACAAATGGAAAATGCTCTGAGATAAATAACTGCTCAAATCAAATTTTAAGGATTTTAATCTCAACTCTTTTTAATTTGCACTGAGTATACACACTCTTAAAATATATGCCAACAACATGCAAATGTTTATTGACTTCAATTTACCAAAAAAGAAAATGAAGATAGTAGCCGAGTGGATCACAAACAGGCTGGTGGATGTGAGGAGAAGGAATGCGACAGAAGGAGGGAAAAACAGGAGAGATTAAAAGAGACGGAGAGGGCAGAACAGAGAGGGGGCCTGAAGCTGAGGGAGAGATATGCAAATGTTCATTGACTCTGTAATGAAAAATCTTCTTATTAAACTCCGCTTTATCTAGGAACAGTCTCCCTTTTAGGAACATATCCAAGCAGAGATAAAGGCATCTCACTATCCTCATTAAACTGTGCATGGTTTGATGCAATCACACTTGTGTAATTTGCATATGGAGCAGTTTAATCTAGCTCATCCTGCCTTACACCTATTGTTAATCATGCCAAGGCCCCCCTCCTCCCTCCCTCCTCTTCCACTAACCTTTTGATTCAAGCAGATAAATGAATAGACATAAGGACATCAACATCTTTGTGAGTGATCAGCAGGTTTGTACATTCAAAATATTCCTGGATTTGTTGATTACATCTTCCTGGACATTCCATGTATTTTTGATAGTGTCCATCCTTGCTGATTTAAAGAAATAAGTACACAGACAGAACAAGATGACAGAAAAGTACTACTAACATGTATCGGAGGCCTAAGTCTCTGTTTCATTTTACCCACAAATAGTAAGACAGGTACATTCACCTTATTTATTGGGTGGGACCTGCTTTCAGTAGTGTTTTCGGGTCCACATGCAGGGCTTCACAATACAGAGATGCTTTTACAATACACGGAAATTTTCTAGTCACTCCTGGGGTGTTACAGGACATGTGTTATGAGGATGGCTGTAGTTTATCTCTAAGTAGTGTGAAAATGACTTAGTCTCTGGTTTGGTCAAGGGAAATAATAAGCAAAGTGAGAAGACAGAAACAGTGCAGGGTCCCCCTACTTGCTCTCCACTTTGACTTCATTCCCCATTGTTTTCTCTGTATCCCCATTCTTTCCCCCTCCATCCTCTTCTAGTGTTGGAGATAGGGGAGAAAGATAGAAAAGCGAGAAGTTTCTCTCTGGAGTGAATCACATCCACAAGACATTAAGAAGGCCCGTTAAAATATCTATGAAAGAGCTTTCAATCCTGGCCAGAGAAACATGGAAGGAAGTGTGTGAGTGAACTGCAAGGTGGGGCTCTGGAACCTTTTGCTCAAGTTCCTGGCAAAGCAGCATGTAGAGTTTTTAATCAAATCTTCATGAGGCTCTACTTCGCTGTGTGTACATGTACTTTGAGTGTATCAGGTTAGAGGCAAAACAGATAAAAACACTCATAGGGTAAGTGAGTGGGTGAGCAGGTTGTAGTAAAAGGGAGAGAGGGTGAGTTCCTTTCTGACCATCTGAGAGAGAGCCCTCTTGAGGACAAGGAGCTACCCTGCACTTTGAAGAGTGATAAAACAGTTCAAGAAAAGCAAGTTCCACCTCTTTTACTCTCCAGGGTAGACATTCTTAAACTCACTCATGGATCAATTTATTTATTCAATAATATTATTGTGTGACAAAGCTCCTAACAGATACCAGTGACAAACTGGAGGATACATACTTTAAACATGGGATATATGTTTCCAAAGAGAAAGTAGAAGTGCTAGAAGGACGGGCACTCTGCCCTCATCTAGGGACACTGAGGGGTCCATGAGGATGGGAAATGTCTAATGTGTAGTAAAAGTACGTGCATATTTTAAGTTTTCTAAAGACATCATCAGAGACCCTGGGAAATCCCAGTGTATGTTGGATATTGGTTCTGTGTCACTCTGATTATTGGAATCTCTTGTAGCTATGAATCTAACTTTCATGTCTTGTACAGATGACCTATCCTAACAGTGCTAAGCATATAGTAAATTTAATCGTCATGGATGTTGCTCAAAATCCCATTCTTAAGAAGTGCATTGCCTAAGAGAAAAAGGGACCATTTGTTAACATTTTAATCATCAGTTTGGTCTGAAAGCTGTACATTTCAGTCCCTGCTGAGCTCCCATTTGGATAGCAGGCTATTACTGCCCTCCACCTCTCTGTGATCTTCCGAGGGTGAGCGCAGGTACAGGTGTTTTAATTTTAACATTGCCTCAGTAGGTAACCAATCCTGCTCTTTCTGTCTGCTAACAAGGGGAAGACTACAAAATGCTTTTGCTTGTTCATAGTGATCAGACCTCTGGGAGAGCTGATTGAAAAACTGAGTCCTTCTAGCCAGACTGGGAATCTGGAAACTAGCTTTTTACAGTTTCAAAAAGCCTTGGAATGAAAGAAGATGTTAGGAGAACAAGTGGCAACTAGGTCAGAATCAATATTTATTGGCTTATTAAAGGAAAGGGAAATGATGGGAACAAGTGTCTTGCCACATGTGTGAGCTGGGATATTTAAGGCTCTACATGCCAACTATAGTCTTCCAGGGAAACTCAACTGCTAGGATCAAGCATTATGTTTCTTATAGTCACAACCTTTGAGCTATCTCATCTAATGTGCCACAGGGCACACATGTTAGCCATTTGGGTACTAATATGGCAATTATTACATGCTTTCTCTTTTTTGTTTCATCTCTCTTTGACCTACACATCACCTGGATACTTGGCTTTCTCTCTTTCAGCATTTATCTCTGTGGGGGACATGCTGTTAGGATTTTAATCTTTGAAGATAGTCTGTCTTTTTGTTGCAGACATCACGGATGGGCTTTCGTTTTTGGTGCTGAGGACTGAACCCAGTGCTTCCATCTTGCTAGGCAAGCATTCTACCACTGAGCCAAATCCCCAGCCCCTGCAGATGGGTTTTTGAGTCCACCACACCCTCTATTAAGGCACCTTAGTCCGTGGATCTGGAGAGTGCTGAGGCGAGTGGGTTGCTACGACATGCAAAGAATCCCAAATAGTGATTTTCCCACTCCTTCCAGCTCCTATGTCTTTCCTTCCATATTGATCGGAAGTTGTGTTCGCAACTGCTGATGCTAGAAATTTCCCTTGTAAGAATTTTTCCTCTGGATCAAAGTGCTCTCATGGGGAGAGAGGGGTTAAATACTCAACCTTCCATGAGCCTTAGCCCACCTGATTAATTCATGCAATTCAAACACTCAAAACAGCTTGCATTGAGGAGCTAGTCTGTACCTGACACTGTGTCCCATGTTCTATATAAATCACTGCATATCCTTTTCATCAAAAACTCGAATAGCAGGCTCCTCATTACATCAATTTCATAGTTGGCTCTGATTTTTTTTTTTTTTTTCTGATGACTACTTAGGTGACAAGTGACATGACAAGAATTTTGTATCAGTCTCACCTGGCTTTAAATTTAAGGTCTTTCTACTACACAAATGAAATAAAACCACAGTCACTATGCATAAAATGCTTAAATAAAAACCTTTTTTTACAGTTTAATTACCTCAACTTATATTAGAGCTGATCATCATAAACTATAATACTTGAATTGTTGAAGAACGGGGGGATTTGTCACTTAGTAATACTAAGTGGCTAGTATGGATCAGGAAATTTTCTAGTTGCTGGGATTATAGAAATCAACAAAACAAAGGTATGAAATCTGAATAGAACTTGCATTTTATGGATCATAAATATGATAAATAGTGTGGGCATACATAACATTGTATATAGCAGTTGTGCCAAAGCTAACATATGCATGGAATAGAGAACTGTTTCAATCATTGTAAGCTCGCTCTCTTGCTCTCTCTCTCTCTCTCTCTCTCTCTCTCTCTCTATATATATATATATATATATATATATATATATATATTATAGCAATCTCTAATATACAGTATCTTAGTTTTCCAATATATGGAAAAAGAGAACCAAGAATGGCCAATACAGCAAAGAGAACTGAGAGACTAAAACTATACATTAGAAGTAGAAGGTCAGGCTGGGGATGTAGCTCAGTGGCATAAGTACCTGCCTGGCAAGCACAAGGTCCTGAGTTTGATCCCTGGTACCAGAAAAAAAAAGTAGAGGGTCATGTAGTTCTCCCCAAGAAGGTGACTATTAAGCAATATATGAAGAATTCACAATTCCCGACAAAGAGAAAAATAGGTACCTAGTCTGGAGGCAACACTGTATTTTTTTGAGTCCAAGGGCCGAGGAGGCCAGTATGACAAGGGGTCGGAGTTCAGTGAGCCAGAGGAATGACCTGCAGCAGAGGAGAGTGGTGAGTTCTTGATGCAGGTAGAGGTTATATATTTGTTTGTAGATCATAAAGAAGATTTTGACTTCTAATCTGAGAAAAAATGAGAACTCATAAGACTAAGGACAGAAATGACCACATCTGAGTTACCTTATATTAGAATCACTCAGGTTGCTGTATTGACCCTGGAGAGCAAAGACAGAGGCATAGGATCTGTCAAAGGTGATGGAACTCATTCAGCTGAGATAAGTGTTAGTGTGGATGAGGGTGGCTGTGGTAGAGGCAATGAGAAGTGATTTTATTCATGATACAGTTTGAAGGTAAAAACCGTGAGATTTGTTGACAGATTGTGAGAGTGAGGGAAGGAGGAATCAAGGACAAATACAAGAATCTGGCTGACTGCTTAGAAGGATAAAGCAGTTTGCTGACATGGAGCAGACTATGCGACATCACACGTTTACTTTTCGACATATTAAGTCTGTAATGCTGCTAGATATCTACACGTTTGTATTGGTCAGGGTTTTACTTAGAGGAACAGAAAGATATAAGGAACGGATATTAACACAAAATATACAATATATAAGGAGTTATAAGATTGGCTTACAATAGTCAGCCACAGAACCAGATGAGGAAACATGCAGAGGGCATCTGCACACTCTGGACTGGAGAATTCAGTCCCGAGGTCTGAAACTCACTGTAGTACTCCGTGTAAGTCTCTATTCGTCGGTTGATGGGTCTGCAATAGAAGACTGAAGTGTCTGTGATGGACGCTGAAGAGTCTGCAACGAATGGTGAAAGATCCAAGCTGGAGGCTGAAGAGTCTGCGCTGCAAGACAGACGATGAAGTCCAGGCCAAATGCGAAGACTGAAGCTTCTCCAAGGAAGTGACATCTTGACTCCTTCCTCAGGCCTTTAGAAAGTCTCTGTGCTCAGTCACTCTGACGTGGGCCCATTGTGCCCTAGGGTGGAACCAATCATACCCCAGCATGGGCCCTTGATCCCACTCTAGGGAGGAGCCAATCATATCCTAGGCAGGCCCCTGATACTGCTCCAGGGAAGAACCAATTGTACCCAGGAGCGGGACTACCACCAACAGGGAGCCAGGCCACTGAGTCATCCAGCCAAGTTGACACAACGTATCAACCACTACAACATTAATAGGCAGTTGGATATTTGGGTCTGGAGTTCAGGGAAGATAGCTCCAGTA
>PVKN010024139.1:0-14546 GCA_004027915.1 Capromys pilorides
TACGGAGCCTCTGTGGTGGGTGGGCTTCTCAATTTGGAAGGGTATCTGTTTGTGGAAAACTTTTTTAAAAACTAATTTCTTAGGGCTGGGGAGATAGTTCAGTGGAATAAGTGCTTGCCTGGCAAGCGCAAAGTCCTGAGTTCAATTCCTGGTACCAAAAGAAAAACGAACAAAACTAATTTCTCCCTTTATTTACTTTGTAATCTCTTGAATACCTGTTGGTGAACACTGAACCTCTTGGATCATTTATTGATTTAAAAAAATTGGGGCCAGTGAGATAGCTCATAGGACTAAGGGCCTGCTTAGGCAAGCTCAGGGACTGGGGTTCAGTCTAGGTACCATGCTGAGCTGGCCACTGAATCTGAGTGTGGTGTTGCATGCCTGTAAGCCCAGCTCTGGGTGGGGCTGAAAACAAGAGGATCAGTATGAGTCTGAGCTGTGTAGTGAAACCCTGTACCACATACATTTTTTTTAAAAAAAGTGTCACTTGGAGACAGAGGTTTGCTATGTAGCTAAGACTGGCCCTGTGATTCCCTCCCTCAATTTCTTGAGTGCAGGAATTACAAGTATGCACCCCTGCACCCAGCTAAATTAAAAAAAAAAAAATCATCTTTTTAATTTACCTCCATGAGTTCTCGGGCTCCAGAGTGTTAAGTGTTCATAACAGCTTGCTGTGTTTCACGGCAGCAGAATTTTCTATTATCACTCAGAGACTTTTAATGCTAGCTTATGATCTTTAATTTTGTCTTCAATATCTGAAGCTCACTTCTTTTCCGGCTGATTTGCTGAGGCCCCTCCTTCACAGTGGGGCTCTCCCCAGAGACCAACGCTTTCTAGCTCCACATGTGCTCAGGATGAGGCCGGAGATCATGAACAGGTCCTCTGGACACTGGCAAATGGGCCACTGCCAGCCACTCAGAACAGGTTCTTTTCCTGGGGATGCCCATGTGGCTTCTGACCAGCTGAGAGCGCTGAGGAGGATGAGCCAGGCCCTGCAGCAGCCTCAACACAGTGGGGTGTACACCTCTCTTTCTCGGGGCTCAGGAAAGTAACCTGTGGCTGCTGTGACTACCTTCACCACTTGGTCACTCTAGTTCTCTAGGGAGGAGAAAAGCCCTCTGGGTTGGCCAGTGGAGCCAACGGACTAACCTAGGGACCTAACGTGACCTGCCATAGACTGGCCGCTTTCAGTCCCGCTCTTCCTAGTTTTATATCCTACATTGCCTGGGTGCTGTGGAAGGAATAATAATCTTGCAGCTCGCTGGCACTTTGCTCTGCTGACCTTAACACTGCGCTCCCAGGTGGCTTTCTTCCTGCAAAACTGCTGGCCTTGGACGGGTTAGAACACAGGCTCAGCTGCTATGGCAAAGGCCCAGGTGACAGCGGCTGAGAACGAGTGGGAGGCAGGATGTTTCTGAGGAGAGAACGCCTGGCGGTGGAGGCGCAGGCTCTGCTACGGACTGCTGTTGCTTTTTACCCTCATCGACATTTTCTTTTGTTGGTCTGAAGACAACAGCGATGGAGCACACGGATGGGACAGGGAAGACTTCCCATTCCATGACACAGTGCTGCTCACTTTGGAGCGGGCTGACCTGCGAACAGAGCCTCCACGAGGTTGTGTGGGACAGAGCGTTTCAGGCTAGGGCTCTGGTGACCTAGGAGAACAGGCCAATATCCCACGGGGGTGACTAAGTGGGGACACAGGCATCCAGGTGGTAGCTGTCAGGGGGGCTGCTGCTTCCTGGAACCAGTGGGACGGGCTGGCCATGTCCCAGGCAGGGCAGAAAAGGGGCCTGCTATCTCACTGAGCTGTTCTCATGGGTCAGGACCTTTCAGCACCGTGCAGGTGCTAGGCAGGTGCTATGCACCCATCGGTGGCTAAGTAGGCACTAATTCAGGGACAGCTCTGCCTAGGCAGCCTCCGGGACAGCAGAGTCACTGGGCACACTGCACTGCCAGCCCCCTTCACAGCAGTAACCTTTGAGACCTAGACTAGGTACAAAGCAAGGCCTCTGGACATGGTAAAGGCACACAGAACAGTTCCTGTCCCTGTCCTTGTCTCCAGGCTTCTGCTGCCGTGAGATGCCCTGATGTGGGTACTGTTGGAGTCTAGCAAGCTGAGGGCTTGGGTATAGCTGGGACATTCTCCTGTCATCAGACTGATGGCAACTCTGAAACATCCCTTTGCCAGAACACAGCAAGCACAGACCTGGTGTTTAGGGTGCACTCCACAGAAGTGAGGCACTTCCACTTAAACAAATCCAATTAGCTTGTCCTTTTTTTTTTTTTGTCTTCTTGAGACAGGGTCTCGCTTTGCATTTCAGGTTGGCCTTGAGCTCAGTTTGTAGCCCAGGCTGGTCTCAAGCTCACATAGATTCTCCTGCCTCAGCCTCCCAAGTGCTGGGATTACAGACGTGTGCCACCATACCCGGCCTTCCTTTTTTTCCTTGAGACAAGATTTTGTTAGGCAGTCAAGGCCAACCTTAACCTAGGTAGTCTGGCCTGATTCACCTGCCTCAGCCTCCTGAATATTGGGATTACAGATGTGATCCACAACTCTGACTTCGTAAAACAAGTTCTTTTTTGTGGGACCGGTATTTGAACTCACAACCTTGCACTTGCCAGGCATGCACTTGTGCCACGGAGCTATCACCCCAGTCCCCTCATGAACCAAACTCTTTAACAGAGCTGACAAACACTCACAATGTCCAAGTCCTGGGTGACCGTCTTCATCTCCTGCAGCACTGGTATGCCTCGGAAGTTCCCTTGGGCATGCACCTGCTGTATGTGCCGCCTTATCTTGTCCTCCAGATCCGCTGCCACTTGGGAGACACTGAGAGCAGAGCAGTCCAGGGCGCCTGACGTGAGGCTATAGTCCTAGCAGGTACTGCTCCAACTGAGCACACAGCTCTCCTTTTTCCTCCTGAGTGCTGCACCCCAGCTCCCCAGGGCTACCATACCCATCTCCTCCAGATGCTAAGGCCCAGGGCCTACTGCTGGGCCTTTCCTTGCTCAGGGGATGTTCCACATTCTGGGAGCTTGAGCCACCAGTAACACACGGGGGACTCCCCCTGGGGCTTCAATCAACAGTGTTAGCTATTTAGCATCAGACAATGAAATTCAAATCACAGCCAATCCACAGGAAAAAACCAAACCATTATGGCTCCGTTGTGAATGTGTGGCAGCTGCAGGGCCACACTCTACTTCACAAGCCTCAACTCCACGTGAAACAGTCCATGCTTAGGATGCGGCCCCCTGTGCCACAGGAAGACAGTATGTCTCTATTTTCACAAGAAAAATGCAGCTTACAGCAATACACATTGTATTACTCTAGGGTTTTAAATATATTTCTGCTATTACTGGGGCTCAGGGTTGCAGGGAGGCATTCTTCAACTGTAAAAATAGCCACTCAGCATGGCAGAGGAGGCCTGAGAGCTGGCTGCTGAATGTGGACCTCGTGCTCCGCAGGCCCCTGCAGTGCATGCTGTGCAGCCCCGCCGCCCTAAAGGCTTGGCTCAGGGCTCCCTCTCTTCTCCATTTCTTCCCTGTGTGGCACTGCACCTACGTGGCATCCTTCCCTGCTCTCCGGAGCTCCTGATCTAGCCTGTCAGGACCACAGCCCCCCCAGTGCTGCCATCACCTGCCCAGAGATAGACAGCCCAGAGCATCTTGCTGCCTGCAAGCTAAGCTGGCCTTCTACTGGGACCTACTGCCCAGCCCAGTCGCTGTATCCTCCACCTTGGTGAGTGCCCAGCCTCAAGGCCCCACTGGTCTCTCTTCCATCCAGCTTCTCCTGCGACTGGGGCCCCAGAAGCCTTGCCCAGAACCTTATCACACAATCAGGCCTAAGAAATCTGGGGGCTGAAGAGTAAGATTAGACCTTCAGCATGGGAAACCTGGGGCAGAGGGGCAACCCTGCACACAGCCTGTGTCACTTTGCTCTGACAGTGTACACCTGCGGAAGGCAGGTCCTGAGGCAGAATTGATCTCTCAGAATCATCTTTTCACCCTGAACTCCCTCTATAAGCCAGGGCACTCAGCACACGCTTGAGAGGTGAACAAACGGACAGAGCTGCAGAAGGACTGAACCACAGCCATAGTCACCGACCTTATATCTCCACTCTCCTGAGACGAGCTCTCCTTGCTGTGTTTCATTTTGCCACGTGGACTCCCTGGAACCTTCCTGTGATCAAGCAGAAGTGGAATCTTTGGTGCCACCTGGGAAAATGCAACACGATGGCTTAAGGAGTCCAAGAAGATGCTGCTCTTCACGCGAGCACATCTACCCAGCACATCAATTTTCTCTGTCCCCTTAAGAGGTCAGTCAGTGGCTGGGCAGATGCTGTGACGCCCCCGAAACTCAGGAAACAGAGCGCATTAAAAAACAGGCCCCAAATCTTTCACAGATGTGACTATATTTTAAGATTACTTATTTTTATTTTATTTATTTATTTGTTTATTTGTTTGCTTGTTGTGTTTGTTTCTTTATTTTATTTATTTTGTGGCTGGCTCAGCCTGCCCTGGTGGTGGGGGCTGGCGCAGCATGTGGTGCCGGGGATCGAACCGCAGTTCCTGCAGTTGCCTGAGCTTTCCTAAGTAGGCGCTTTAGACCACTGAACCATCTCGCTGGCCCAAGATTACTTATTTTTAAGTTTTAAGCTTTGTTTCCGTGTCCTCAAAGAAAATAAATCCCCTTTCTGTTTCTCTGCTGCACCGTGCATCTGAAAAAACCTATCAAGCATATTCAGTACTAGTGTTCTAGACGGCTAAGTTAGGTAGAAATACAGGCAGCCGGAGAGGGTTGGGAGCCAGCGAGGAGCTGGGAGGGTACGCGGCAGCTCTGGGGGAGACAACACCTCTGCTGAGGGCCGGACCTCAAGACAAAAGATAAAGCAAAGGCTGCCAACATACTTCTCCCAAAGATACACCAGTGGTTGACAGTCTAGATAGGAACGGATCTCCCTGAGGAAACCAGAGAGCCACTGACCCGCCCCTTCCAGGAAAAGCCCCTGTTGTGTCAGGCCCGCTTGCTTGGGCCTGCTAAGCCATGTGCTTCCCCGTTTGATTCCCAGTTAATTCATATTTTCTGAGCGATTATGCTCGGAATCTCACTGGCTGATCACCGTTTTGTCCCACCTCAGGCCGCCCACCTGGTGATTTCCCATTCCCCCCCTCCCCAACTTTCCACCTGCCTCACCTCACACTTCTTCTCAGCAACCCCTCGGGACCCCTTCTGGCTCTCTCCCTCTCTCTCTGAGGGAAGCTCTCCTCTCCTAATAAATACGTTCTGCTCTGAATCCCCGCTGGTCCCAAAAGTCATTCTGTGATTTTAGAGAACATGAACTCATACTGGACATCTAGCAGGTTGAGTTTCTTTTCCCTACTATTTCTAATATAAATAAGATGAGGAGGGGCTGGGGAGATAGCTCAGGAGCACAAGTGCCTGCCTGGCAAGTGCAAGGTTCTGAGTTCGATCCCCGGTTCTGCAAAAATAAATAAGTAAATAAATAAAATGAGAAAATAATAAACTTATTTTTAAAAACCTGCATTTATACATAATTGGCCTGGGTCTAGGGCATAAAGAACCAGTATGAGTAACTGAAAACTTAGGAGTTCAATGCTATTTTCTCCAATAAAGAGCACTGCACTGCCCAGCATAAGCAGCAGCAACTTCCAGACATACATCTGCTGGTGAGAGGCTGTACCAGCCCAACTGTTCCTGTGGGGGTCCCAGGGCTGGGGCTGGAAAAGGCAGAGGCAGCCTGCGCTGGACACCGCCAAGGCCGGCTGCCGTCTCCGCTGTCCGCCAGGACCTTCCTCAACCGTCCACTGGGCAGCTCAGGTGATTTCTGATTTTCCCGGCTATGGGTAATGGTAGGCGTGGTGGGCGGGGAATGTGAACAGGCAGGGGTGGCCCGGCCAGGAGCAGAGACAGCAAGCTCTCTGCAAGGGGTCACGGACCACTCCGATCCCTCCAAACACTCTTACCACCTCGAAGGTACCGCAAGGTGGGGAAGTGCTTAGCCACCACCACCACGGTAGGTAGGCATGCTGTTGCCGACAGACAGAACACACACCACTCGGACTTCTGAACACCTGGGAGCAACCTTGGAGGTGCTACTTGGATGTCCTCGCCCACACTCTGGTCACTGCAAAACTACCCAGCTCGCTGCCCGGCACCCTGGTCCTTCCCCCAGCCCCTGCATGTTCTCCAGAATAGTCACTGAAACTCTGCTGCCACCACCTGCTCTGGGGAATCTCCGGTCCTGCTCCACACGACCTCCTCCGGCCATCTGTCTCGCTGTTTTCCCTACCCCAACTGCAAGATGACCCAAGCTCTCTACCCTGCTCTTTCGGAGCCCATGCTGCCTGACTGGCTCCCAGCCCTCTGCTGCAGCAGCCAGCCAGCTTCCTGCAGGGGCAGAAGCTCCTGCACTCAGGGAACCCCAGCGGGTGCCTGCAGCATCAGCACCAGAGCTGGGCAAGAGGTTCTGGGGCCTTTACACTCCTGAGGTGCAAGAGGGGCTGACTCACCCAAAGTGACATTCTCAGTGTGGCTGTGCCAGTGGACAAGCCTGAGAGTCAGGCTGGCCCTGGTGTCCATGTGAGGGTGTCCACATTCGCATTCTTGAGTTAGTGCAGACATGTCTCTGTGTTGGGGAAATTGTCAGGCCCGAAGATGACTAAACAGAGGATGTGGGTAAGAGGACCACTGCCAGGGGCTACTCAGGCCTAGGTTTTTATAAGACTGATCTAAGGCTTACTCAAAACTGCTTGATCTGTGTTCTGACCTGCAAGTGAATTACCAGGGCTGAGACCCAATTTACCTGCATGGTCATTTTAATCCTGGCCATGCCTGCCACTTAGGAAAGCCTAACAACCAAGAAAGGGGAGGTTGGGCTGCGGGCTGGAGCCACTATCCCCTTTTGCTGGTCCCCCCCCCCCAACCTACTGGATGCTGCAGGGCCACACACACAGCAGAATTAAATCAGCTCATTAACACACTTTCAGGGATCAAGAGCCCTGCAAAGATTATTCCAGCAGAAAGAAATGCACGATGCCAAATCTAGGAAGGCTTTTTTTCCCTAAAGACAGACATTTAATTTTTTAAAAACATTAAGACCAAATATTTAGAAAGAAGCTTGCCCAGACATATTTTACTATTACTACAAAATATGGGGAAAGATTTATCTAGTTATCTAATTTTCTGCAAGAAACAACGAATCAACAGAACATAAATGTGGTAGAACGAGGCTTGGAGCCCTCCTGGCCGTGAAGGACTCCACACCAAGCTTTACACAGGGAGTGTCAAGCATGAAATGGCCCTGAAGCCCCCGAAAGCAGATCAAAAGTCACTGGTAAAGCTGCTGGATTGTTTTGCTTCATTTTTTGGGACAGGGTCTCTCACTGTGCAGTTTAATTTTTTTTCATTTATTTATTTGGTATAGGGTCTCACTATGCAGCTCAGACTTGATGTGATCGTCCTACTTTAGCCTCCCCAGGGCTGAGATTATAGGCAGGCACCACCACACCCAGACTCCCTCGCCAGTGTGCTCAGTGTGCCCCAGGGGTGCGGCCGATGCAGCTTGACAGACCAGGGACTGAACCCTGGTCCCTGCACTTGTCAAGGCAAGCTCTTAGTCCACTGAGCTATCTCACTGGCCCTCATTATGAAGTTTAAGCTGGCCTCGAATTCACAATTCTCCTGCTTCTGCCTCCCAAGTACTAGGATTACAGACATGCATCACCATGCCTGGACTAAACTGGTGGTTTTATTTATTTATTTATTTAAATTTTATTTTATTTCTTTGTTTGCCTGTTGTGTTTGTTTGTTTCTTCATTTATTTATTTTGTGGCTGGCTCAGCCTGCCCTGGTGGTGGGGCTGGCGCAGCATGTGGTGCCGGAGATCAAACTGCAGTCCCTGCAGTTGCCTGAGCTTTCCTAAGCAGGCGCTTTAGACCACTGAACCATCTCGCCGGCCCCAAACTGGTGGTTTTAGAACAACAGGAAAAATGGAAATGTATGCTTTTTTAGAAGAGGGCAAAGGATCAGACCCTCATGCCCAGTAGTAGAGGTCTTTTCAGAAATCAAAGGCTTGCAGACTCCCAAGGGTGTGACCTGTATGTTCATGGGTCAGCTGAGGCATATGCAGGGCACCAGGCACACCCCAGGGCCAGGCTGCAAAGCCAGCAGGCCTGCTATGGCACGGGCCCAGCCCGCAGTTCTGCACTGGTGTGCTGGGTTCCAGGCACCCTCCAGGAGATGAACGAGGTCCAGGCGCCCTCTCGTGTCTTCCTGCCAAACTACAGGAGCTGGCCAGATGGAGAACTGGCCTTTAAGTGGCCACATGCAGGTATCCTAGAAGGCTCCCTGTTACCAATGTGAAAATCCTGGGTCTTATTTGCGTATGCCTGCTTGGGGCCTTTGGATTTTCTCTTGTGAAGTGTCCTACCCTTTATTCATTTCTCTGTTGGAGTCTTTAGGTTTTTAATATCACTTTGTAGCCCTTATATATTAAATATCAACATCTCATCACAGGTTATTACACCTAACTCTGGACTTTGTAGTTTTTAGGGCCACATAAAATATTTTGTCAGTTCTAGGTAGCTACAGGCCTGGGAGCGTGTGTGGTTCCCACACTCTGGTCTCCACTCAGGACCTGTGGGGATACCAGGTTACTCTGGGGCCCCTGCTGGCACCTGCCAGCACACTGTACCCTTGGCCTTTGATGGCCCCTCTGTCTTGCCAGTTACCCTTACTGCTGCAGCAGGCCCCGAAGGTAGGGTATGAGCCCAGCCCTCTCTATTCAATCTCAATGCAGATAGGTTTTTAGGCATCTTGTTTTCTTCATTTTAAAGAAGCTGCATGATCAATGGGTATAGACTTACAGATCTGAAAATATACCCTAAGACTATTTTGTGGCTTTTTGTTGTTGTCGTTGTTACTAGGAATCAAACTCAGGACCTTGCTCAGGCCTTGTGCTGCTAAGCTACCTCCCCAGCCCCTTGGAAACTGTTAATGACATCCTCACTCCTCCCTTAGACGCAGGACCCCAAGACTGGCCATCTGTTGGATGCTCTTGCAGAAAAGCACGACCTTCTGTGCATGTTCTGAAACCTATGTTGTTTTAACTTCTTCGAGATCAGCATATGCTAACTTCCTCAGCTCAGTAGACATTAGCCCCACCCTAGCCTTTTGTCTTTTTGAGACAGGGTCTTGCTATGCAGTTCAGGCTGGCCTTCAACTCATTTTCTAGTCCAAGCTGGCTTGAGATTGCAGCAATCCTCCTGCCTCAGCCTCCTAAGTGCTGGGATTACAGCCATGTCCCAGCTCTATCCTAACCTTTTGGACAGCCTTTAGGTAACCAATAGTTTAGTTACAGCAACAAGCCATTTCTATCTCTGGATATTTAAATTATTGCCTTTTTAAAAATTATCTATGGCTGGCCTGCCTGCCTGCCTGCCTATTTGGGATAGGATCAGACTGGCCAGCACAGCACACCTGGGGTTCACCATGGCATGTGGTACTGGGCATAAAACTTGGGTCCTTGCACTTGCCAGACCATAGGTGCTTAGATTGTCAAGTTATCTCCCCAGGCCCTACTTTTTTTTTTTTTTTCCTATAATCAGATTCCAAAAGTACTGCCAGGGATATTTAGTTGTGGATGTATTTTTATTCCTGGAAGTGATACAACATATTTTAAACTTTTACACATGTAGAGAACACTGGAGAAATTAGAAAAAAAAAAAATATAGCAAAAGTAAAAATTTGGTGTGGCCTAAATTCTGGTGGGGACCCAGCCAGAAAAGGGCATCAGCGGAGAGCTGCTGAGATGCAGTCTTTGTTTGGGTACGGTCTTATTCTAGGTATGCTGTGGTCATGAAGGTGCTGGTAGCATCAAGAAGGCTGAGGGAAAGGCACACGAAGCTTTGTGCACTCGTTCTGCAGCTTTTTTAAGAGTCTGAATATTAGTTTGATGTACATTTTTAAAAAATCAACTCTCAGGGTCAGCAAGATAGATTAGTGGACTAAGCGCCTACTTAGGCAAGCACAGGGACCAGAGTTCGATCCCTGGCACCACACGTCACATCAGCCCCAACCCCAGGTGCACTAAGCAAGCCAATGAGACCCAGAATGGTGGTGTATGCCTATAATCCCAGCGATGGGAGGCTTGAAAACAGGAGAACAGCCACATGTCTGAGCTGTATAGTGAGACCTTGCACAAAATATACTAAAAAAAAAAAAAAAATCAACTCTCTACTGCTCCCTGCAGGAGCACAGTCACTGCCAGCTTCTGTGGGGGGAGAGTGAAGACAGGGGCTCAAGGCAACCTGGGAAGGGCCTTGGGAACCTACCCCAGCTCCGGGGCCACAGAGGCAGTCCCCATGTGCTTAGGCACACAGGGAACATTCTGGAGAAACATCTGCACCATGTTAAACTTACCTGCCCAACTACGCTCACAGTACGGAGCGCCAAGTACATTCTGGAGGGTTGCTGGCCCCCAAATTCCTGGCAAATGCCTGTGCCTTACTAGAGCAAGACCTCCTAATGGTTGGAGGGGAGATGGGAAGAGGGTTCTGTTCCCTGAGAGCCCTGAGAATCACCTAGGGTCAGGGACAAGGTCTCCACCTCTGGGTTCTGAGGCTGACTGGCCTCCCAGTGCTGAGATGAGGGAGGGGACCAGGATAACGTTGCAGGCCTCCCAAAACCTAGTGGAGGTTTCATTTTTCAAATGTTTTCCCTCAATTCCTCTGCCATCGTTCCTCTGAGTACCTACTTTGTGAGGCCAGGCTGGCAAGTCAGTGGACAAGGAGGACAGAGAAAGGACTTGGACTCAGCCTGAGCAAGGCCGAGCGCAGCACCCACGCTCCCCACAGCGCACCTCCAGATCGCGTGTGCAAGCCAGGGGCCAGCGGGACCAGGGCTGCCCCGCCCCCGGCTGCGTACCGGGCCCTTCACTGAGGGCAGGAGCTTGCTGAGCTGCTCTTTCTTCTGCTTCAGCATCTGGGCCTGCTCTCTCCATTCCTGCAGGGTTCTTCTGTCTCTGTAGAAGAGACATTCTTATATTAATATCACAAGCACGAGCAGCTTCAAGCAAATCTTACAGGGATTTCTATCCATCACCTTCAGCTGTGCTCACACAGCCTTTTATTCTCCTGCCTGCTCAACCCCGCAGGGCAAGCATGGGTTTTGCCACAGGTTTTAGGCAGAGTCAGGAGTGAGGGCTCAACTCGAGGCCCTGTGTGCATCTGCGTGCTGGCAGATGCCGGGCCAAGGCGGCCTGGCATACTTAGGTCCCAGTGCCTGTAGCCCAGGGTAAAGGCACTGGACGCTCTCGGGGCGGGTGTCAGCTGGGCACTACAGGCACCCCACTGGGGCCTTCAGGTGTTGGGAGGCTGTAATCAGGCAGATCACTTCGAGTCCAATCTAGTAGTGAGACCCTGAATACCTTATAGACCCTTCCCTAAAATTAAAAAAAAAAAAAGGAGACATGATCCATGGTGGTGGCGTCCTAGAGCCTGGAGTGGAATAAAACTCGGTGGGTCAGCAGAGCCGGAGGGCAGAGCAGGGCAGATGCTGAAGCTGGGCCCCGGCAGCCTCCCGACATCCTGCTAACAAGCTGGCTTCTGTGAGCCTAGGCGAGGGGATGCACTCGTGTGGCCAGCTGCATAAGAGCAAACTCTCACTTCTAAATAGCACTTCTCAGAAAAGTACAGGCAGTGTCCAGTGAAAAGACTGAGGACTTGGGAAAACACTAGAAGACGGCCTTGTGTGGGAGAAGGCGGGGCAAAGGCCTGCACGAAGGACAACCAGGATGCCCTCAGTGAGCCTCGCGGGGAGGCAGCCTCAGCCTCGGGGCATCTGGGCAAGAGCTCATGCGCTTCAGCCATAGACATAAGGGAGGGCGGTGTGGCCAGCTACCAGGCGACGCAAACAGATCCGGGTCCGGGACCAGGGAGGAGAGATGCAAACCAAGGTGAGACCTGGTGGTTCAGCTGTGGCTCCAGCCCTCAGCCCCGCCTCACTGAGCTGGCCCTGGGGAGCCCCACCCTGACCCAAGGATGTACCTCTTGCGCTGCTCCATCAGAGCCTGCTTCTCTCGGAGCTCTCTGAGGGCCGCGACTCGATGTTCTTCAAGTCTTTTCGTTGGAATCATTGTTTGGTAGGGCGCTGAGAGATCAGGCAAGATGTTCTTGAAGGAGGGCCTCTTCCTTCTAGAATTACAGTGTCTTTATCTAACCATGTAACCAAGTTCTGTGGTGGTTATTCATATCCACAGGAGCTGTGCTGCTACAAAATATACACTTAAAAATTTAAGAGCACGGCCACAGACCAACCACACTTTTGAAAGATCATAAAACTCACAGTGTGGCGTCCTCACAGAAAGCCACAGTATCAATCTATGTTGATTCTAGGAAATACTATAAAGACAGATTACAGCAAGTGACCACCACTGCAAGGCAGCTACTAAAACAGAACTTCTTAGGTAAAGTGTCCTTAAATCACACCTAGGAAGCAGCACAGGGCCCTGGCACTGGGGCTGAGAGAATGGGCAGGCTCAGCCCGGCCACCCCAGCCTCCAGCCACCCAAATAAATCTCCAGAGGCTGGGATCTGGTATTTAAATCTGATGTACAGATAAAATTGTAAAGTACTATTAATAAGCTTACCATGATTTCCTCGGATAAATCAATATTAGTATTCATAACAGTAAGTGAAGGAAAGAGGTTTCTAAATAGCAGGTTAGAATATTTCTGTTCCCTCAGTGTGTTCCTATGCTGAGAATATTCCATCAGTTCTAAAGCCTCTGAGGTCACACCATAGTTAGAAACCTGCAGGGCTTGCTGCCAGGGCTTCCAAGGTTGAATCTGTTGCTTCAGTGTTTTTTATTCTTATTTTTAAGATGATTAAACCTACAGGACAGGTGAAAGATGAGTGCCATAATCGCCAGGTACCTTCTGTGCACAGCATCACTTCCACCGCCGCATACTGCCAGTAGCACCTGTGGACAAGCTCACAATAGCCTGCCCATGGGGGTTTTTTTGTTTGTCATCTATCTGTCTGTCTGTCTGTCTGTCTGTCTGTCTGTCTGTCTGTCTGTCTGTCTATCTATGTGGTACAGGGTCTCGCCATGCAGCTTAGACTCATAGCGATCCTCCTGTCTCAGCCTTCCCAGTGCTGGAATTACAGACATGCATCATCATGCCCAGTTTCAGTAGCTGGCATGGTATGCAGTACCGAGGATTGAACCCTAGCCTTTGAGCTTGCCAGACAGGCACTTACACTGCTTAGCTATCTCCCTGACCGTTGTTCGTATTTTTGAGATGGTCTCGCTATGCCATTTAGGCTGGCCTTAAGCTTACTTTATAGCCCAGGCTGGTCTCAAACTCGAAAGGATCCTCTTGCCTCATCTTCCTGAGTGCTGGGATTACAGGTGTGTGTCACCACATCTGCCTTCCGTGGGGTTTTAAAACACAGGTAGACACTGAATTTGTTCCTGCTGCCCTGGGGGGTAGCTCTAAGGAGCCAGAAACCATTGTTAACTCTAATCCTTTTATTTACCCCTTAAGCCCTGTTACTGTCCCCTTGGATATGATGACATACCCTAAAGAAAGTGTGGTCTAGATTCACTATTATTTTCCACATTCTCTTTATTTATGTAGATTTCCACACAGATGCTCATGTACACACACACACACACACACACACACACATCACACATGTGTACATGTAGCATACGTGTGGACCTCAAGTTTTATGACACAATTATAAAATAACTGTACAACATTGCAGAGTTCGAGTTTTACCTGGACACGTGCCTTGCCGTTGAGTGTTCCTTCTCCTTGGCGTTTAACGCCGCTTTGATATTTGGAGGCAACTCAACCGATAGGAGCTGGTTTTCAAGAACCTCTGCCTTCTCGTTCTCAACGATCTCCTGCCTCAGCTTCCAGAAGCGCTTGATCTCCTCCTCACTTGGCCACGGCTGCGGGGACTCAGTGGACCGTCTGAGATCGTCCAGGCCTAAGTTTTCCACATCTGGAGGAAAGTCCACTTTTTCTCTCATCACAGCCGCTCCTGGCTCCTGAGGATTCATGATTTCTCTAGTCGCCATCCTATACTTTGATACATCTGGCACAAGAACTGGAAGCTCATTTAGGTCCATCCTTTTAACAGATGAGCTCTCTAGGAGGATAAAATGCCACTTCAGCAGCCTACACATCAAAGCTGCCCTCCAACCTGAACAGCCCAGGGTGACATTGCTTTGCCAAGACAGATGGAAGTGGGGTCGCTCCCATCAGTCCTTATGGGGCCTGGTCATGGCAACAGGGCTCCCGCCTGGGAAGACTTTCACCGTTCCCTGTCTTTTGTGGTGAGGTCTCCTCTGAAGAGCACTGACTACCCTCTGGATGTTCCTCCAGTGGAGTCTGCTGGGAGTTTCCCCAGCTGCTGCCTGATGGGCCTGTGCCTGACCTTGCACAGCCTACTAACTGCTTCATCAGCAAGCTGGGCTGTGTGAAGACTCTTAGGGAATATGATCAGCGTTT
>PVKN010024141.1:0-14449 GCA_004027915.1 Capromys pilorides
TTTGTTTGTTTACATAGATTTGGAGAGGAAGAGTGGTTGTCAGGGACTCGGGAGAGAGAAGTAGAGAGTTGCTAATCAATGAATATAAACTTTCAGTTAAGCAATATTAATAAATTCTGTGATCTATTCAACACTGTACATGTAGTCAACAACATGTGTATGTTATAGTGTTTTAATATGTTAAATGTTTTCTTAACCAACCACAATAAAATAAAATTACTAAAGTAAGTATACAGACACACATAAAGACAGACACACACGCAAAGAAAATATACCAGTTGCAACCCACTGATTGATTTCACAGTCTACAGACAGATATGAGCCTACACTGGAAAAACAGTTCTAGTGCATGTATCTTGAAGTGTTTTTTCTGGGTTTACTAAATATTCCCGAATTGTTTTTTAATGTAAAAACTTGACAATGCTAGCATTATGTGAGTGGCTCACATCTTTAACTAGGGTATCTTTTTTTTTTTTTTGGCGGGGACCACGGTTTGAACTCAGTCATGCCAGGTTTTTGAAGTGTTGCCAGTTACAGCAGAACTGGATCTCTTGTTTTAATTTACACTTTCCTGATTACTAAAAAGACTATGGTTGTTTTTATAGGACCAGAGATCTTATCCTTTATTTCCTAGTGGCCCTGGAGGATTAAGACATCTTATAACCGCTCACACGCATATAATTGTGCCTTATATAGCTTCCCCCACTTTATGTAATTAGAATTACAGTGTATGCTATTGCTGTATACGTTGAAGGTTAGGAAAGTAAGAACCCTAATCCTAAGGTCACTATGCTAAGAATAGTTGTAGTCCATCACCCACGTAGTTGTTTATTCAACTAGTACCGAGGGCTTTAGGTACTAGGTGATTTCACTAGACTAGACCAACAGCCTCTCCTCTGGGCGCCCACCTCCAGGGACCACCGTGGAGGCGCCTTTAAGAAAAGCTGGAAGACTCTTTTTCCCACTCACGGTTCTCAGAGCTCTTACCTACTTAGCCTTGTATTTGGGGAACGCAGTGAGTTCACACGTGCTCTCTTAACTGCCAAGGAATCCACAGAGAAAGTTTTTTTAAAAAAGTTTTCACTTCACTTGTTTTAAAATGTACGATGATACTTAGGATCTTTCAAAGTAGTCAGCTTCTTATTTTTCTTCTAAGAGCAAGTTTTTTTTTGCTCTTTACCAAAAGAAAGAAAAAGTTTGACACTACAGTATTTCGTTGTCATGGTAGGTTTAACTTAAAAGGCGATGAAAAGTATTTGTCTTTCATTTTGACGCAGGTAATTCTTTATTTTGAAAAGATCTCGAGGGCACATTAAAACAGTTTGAAACTTCAATCTCCAACAAATAAGGGTCTAGGGACCTTTTCTAATCCCACAAAATGTTTGCTAAACTGTGTCGGCTGCTTTCCAGTTTAAACACTACGAGTCTCATGCAAAACGAGTCTATTTTCCGTGCTTTCTGGAAAGATCAGGATTAACTTTATTGTTTCAGATAATGGCGTGGTTAACTAGCTAAGAGGACGTAGACCTCGCCCACAGAAAATCCGCTACAAAGAGTGGTGGTCCCGCTGGATTTTTCGTTATTGATATTGTTTAAATAATGTGATCCCCGGGGAGTAAGAAAACTGCCCCTCGCGGGCGCCGCCGCCCCCGCCTTCCCTCCGCAGCTCCGGAATTCATGCAAATCAGCCTGCTCGCCCCGGGGCAATACGAACCGCTTTCGCGCCACTCGCTCAGGACCGCGCAGCTGTGTAAAGAGGGGTTTCTGGATCCTCCCAAAACTCAAGGTTGGAAAGCAAATTTTATGAGTTTCCAAGTTTATCCTTAGTGCCTAGAATAGTGAAGGGCCGAGTGTTTTCCAAAGCTCAGGATGGCCTTGCATGCTGCCCGGACTTACCTCAGCTTGCAGGACCTGCGCCCCGCCGCGGGAAACCGTCCCGAGCCCCGCCCCTCCGGCCCCGACCGCGCGCCCCGCCTGCACGCGGCGCGGCTCCCGCGGCTCCGGCTCCGGCTCGGCTGCACCGCGGTGCGCAGCTCATTCGCTGCACCCTGACCGAGCAGCTTGGTTTGGGCGCCCGCCGCCGGCATGGAGACTCGCTGCTTGCGGGTGAGGGCTGGAGACAGACCCGAGGGGTGGGCGTGCAGGGCGCTAGGTGCGGGCGGGAGGCGGGCGGGTCCCGAGCACTCTGCAGCCCTGGGCTGCTTATCTGCGGGTGGCGGTGCTGGGCGTCGCCGGTTCCAGATTTTGCGCACTCAAGATTTTTGAGTAACTCTGACCTGTGGGGTGGCTCTCGTCGGCGTGCGCGTGTCGTGGAGGGAGACCTGCTCGTGGCTGGGAGGCAGCGCCGGGGACCCGGGCATGTGCGTCCGCTTTGCACGTGCGCGGGCCAAGGGCCGCCCCGGAGTGTCCCAGAGCCCCAGCGCCCGGCTCCAGCAGCGGGCACGGCTCGCGTTCGTTGCGCGGCCCCCACGCGTGCAGTGGATGCCCCCGGGACGCAGAGCTCTGCGGCCGCGCCAGCCCGCCGGGGGTCTGGCAAACGCCTTTCTGTGGGACGTGGGCTGTGCACGGAGGAGGAGGCGCCCCTGGAGGCCCGGGGATCCAGCCCGGCCTTTCGGTGCAGGGTCCAAGCCTTCCCCACTCCCTCCACCCCCATCCGGTCTCTGGTGCGGCTGCGAGTGACCCAGGTCGAACGTTACTCTTTTGCTGTAACGGAAGCCTGGATTTAGGGCCTGCCCGGGAGAGGGGAGGAAAGTGGGGGCTGGGTGGAAGGGAAGAGTGCTTAGGAGTGATGAGAGCTCAGGGGCGGGCGTGCGGGGCGCCGGGCTGGCAGGGGCGTGGTCTCAGCCCGAGCCCCGCGGGCGTGGAACGGGCTTTGGCTTCCAGCCTGCGGAAAACCAGGTGTTAACTGTGTCCGGAGTTCAGGTCGATCCGCTGTGCGGCCGGAGCAACCTGTTTCAGCTCTCTGAACTTGTTTCTTCATTTGTGGAGGGAGTACCTTCGCTGCCAAGAATTAAAAAGGATGTGAAAGCATTTAACCTGGAGCCAGACACATCCCGTCCCCCCTCCCCGTGAGAGGTATCGGTTAATACACCCGACGAAAACGATCCTTTCCCCTGTGACCGTTTGCTTTTCTTGTGTGATTTCTCCAAGAATATGTTTGCCTGTTAAATAACTTGGCTTGTGTTGACTTGTGAAAGTTCAGCATGCGTTCCTCCCACAACTCCCTGCGGAATGCCTCTCGAGGCTCTGACGCTCCAGGTAGATTGATGACTAACGGGCTGGAATTCCCGACCTAAGGCAAGAAGCACTGCTGTTAGAAGGGGGTTGCAGGCTACAGCTCTCCTTGCAGTCCTGTGATTTGTGTGCAGTCTATTTTTCCTTCCTAGGGGCTTGAATTTCCTCCTCTGGAAAATGTTTCCTAAAAGGACAGAAAGACAGACACTTCTTGAAGTGCTAGGGTGGCCTCTTAGCGACATAGGAAACGCGAATTGCCATCTTCGCACAAATAATTTTGTTCTTAGTAAGAGACTGCAAGACAGAGTGTTAGGTGAAGAAAAATCGAGAACGTTTTCGCCTCACACCTTGCTTTCTGAGACCGAAAGCAGAACTTGTCTTTCAAAAGTTTTCAGTGAAAGGACTCACTGCTACTCCATGGCCCTAAGAAAATAAAAACAAAGGGACAAATGGAACATTTAAGAAGTGGTAGAAAACTGCTGTCCTTTTTAAGCAAGATAGATTCTGGTTGCATTTTCTGATGAGCAGTGCAGGGCTGTTTAGTGTTTGTGAACGAATGAAGTATTTTAAAATCTACAAGTAATTTGCACCTTATGAAAGAACTTTTTAAAAAATTGGCCATTTGTTTTTCTGAGTACTGGGATCAAACCCAGAGCCATGTGCATGGAATCTTTTACTACTGAGCAGCATTTCTGGCCCTAAAAAATTTAAGTCTTAGTAAGGGGCCTGCAGGAAGAGCTGAGTGACAGGCACGGAGTGCTAAAGTAGAAGCAAGTGTCCTTCTTGGTTTGGAGGGTGTTTGATCTTTAGCTTGTCTTTTATGTTTGCTGGGCTGATATATTTGTGCCGAAATCACTGAACTCCTCCCGACTGGAAGGCGGCTCTGTGGGCTGTTTGGAAATCCGCCACCTTGGAGTAGAAGACCTGCCCAATTATGGTCCTGGGGGACATCAGCGTCACAGCACATAGTCCCAAGCATGCAGGAAAAGCTCTCATTACCTTGATTTTGGCTGAGGAATAAAAAAAAAAGATTATTTTGCCATTTTGTACTTTTGAAGTACAGTTCAGTTTTTTGGTTTTTTTTTTTTTAAAGTGAAATTTAAGGAGATTTAAGTGTTGAGTTCCTACTGAGCTCACCATAATGCTAAATGCCTAGGCCTCTTCAGGTAGGAAGAGTTCTGCATATGCTTCAATAAATTGGTAAATATTACATTTTTTCCCCAAAGATATCCCTTTTTTTTTTTTTGCAGTACTGGGGATTGAACTCAGGACCCTGCGCTTGCCATGCGAGCACTTATTCTACTGAGCTGTCTCCCCAGCCCTTAAAATTTGCCCTGGTTTGGAATTTTTTTTGTACCAGTTGAACGTCTCCTTCTCTGTTAGGTTTGAGAAATGAACATATCTACTCTGCCGTACAGTAAACATCCCGCATAATAGTGTTGCCATTTCCATTTACAGAAGAAGGGACTCAGAGTAAAGAACGTAAAGAAATTCAGGTATATGAAGTTGATTTCCATGGAAACGTCGTCATCCTCTGATGACAGTTGTGACAGCTTTGCTTCTGATAATTTTGCAAACACGGTAAGTGCTGCCTGAGAATAAACAGAATCGAATCTGCAGTACTCAAATGGCCCAGATGCTTTGTGCGTGATTAAAACTGCTTGCTTTTTGCCTACGTTTCTATACAGCCGTTAGGAAAATACAGTATGCACTGTAATTTTATTTCACTTTTTGCAGTGGTTCTAGGTAGTAATTGTTGGAGGCAGATTAGCTACTTATTCTATCCTTTTGAAATGTCGCCTAACCTAACATGCCTGATGATTTGCCATAACAACTCAGAAATCATTTGTAAACCTCTGAACCATTTTTCTTTGTAACAAAAGCTATTCTCTTGTAGTGCACTTGTAAATGTGATTTGCTCTCTGCACGGTGTATGGAAAATTGGTTCTTGAAAGAGAAAAAAAAAAAAACACAACCACATTTATTTATTTATTTTACAGAAACCTAAATTCAGGTCAGATATCAGTGAAGAACTGGCAAATGTTTTTTATGAGGACTCTGATAAGGAATCTTTCTGCGGCTTTTCAGAAAGTGAGGTGCAAGATGTGTTAGACCATTGTGGATTTTTACAGAAACCGAGGCCAGATGTCACTAAGGAACTGGCCAGTATTTTTCATGCAGACTCTGATGCTGAATCATTTTGCGGCTTCTCAGAGAGTGAGATACAAGATGGAATGGTGAGTCTGAGAGTTTCACCAGTTTCAGGAAGTAAGGCACACTTGAGGTGTAGCACTGTTCTCAGGGGAAAAAAAATGTTTGGTTTTTTTTCTTTTTCTTTCTATTTTTGTTTTCTCCATGCTAGAGATTTTGTTGACCATTCATACATTTCAAACATTATCCTGGGGCAGTTTTTACCATTGTAGCCCTATTTGTGAATCTCAGACATTTTGTAAGTTCTGAAAACCTTGGAACCTTGTAAAATAAAGTTGGCCAAAGTGTACGTTTTCCTGGTTACCATGGAGATTCAACGTGCTGAGGAGAGCTGTGCATGCATGTGCGTGTAGGTGCAGGCACTGCCTTCCGTAGTTCGTTCCATCCTGGGTCCTGAGAACCTGGGAGCCCTCCTGGGCAGGCAGGAGCTTGACTGATGCACACAGGACAGGGAGGGCCCTCTGCCGATTCTGTCTGCTCCTCCTGCTTTCCTGTGCATGCTCCCTCACTTTTCAGCTGTTCCTCTGAGGTTCTGCTGCTGCTGCTCTTGCCGCTGTCACCGCTGCAGTGATTACCCCACTCCTGAGCATGTGCCAAGCTCTGCGGGCCTGTTCTTGCCCCAGACTCTGCAAGGGAAGCAAGCATGTGTTTCCTTAAGCCGAGTGCATGCTTTCACTCACCAGTATACACAGCTCCATTCCCGGGGCTGCGTTGTGAGTCACACGCGTGAGCGGCGGCACCTGACCTAGGAGTGCTTAGCCCTGAGTTATGTTCCTGACCATGCTTTCCTTTGGCTCCTGCTGCCAGCCACGTGGGCGCTCACTGCAGTGGCCAGTCTGCAAACCTGGATGTGACCCTTTGTTAGTCGCCCAAATAATCCCTGGGCAGTGATTCAGGAATTGTGCATTGCGATTAATAAAATGCCAGTTGATAGAATGCAAAGAACCCATAAAAGTTACTTGTTAGCTTTGTATTCTTTCCTACCTAGACATGAATAAGTACATGAATAGTGCCAAAAGCCATGGGAATTTAAGAAATACTTGTTTATTCATGCTCAGACCCAGGGCTTTAAGGCTGCTGAGCACATTTTCCACCACTGTGCTATACCTGCGGCCTAATAAGAAGTTTTTAAAATGTTAAAGTGAGTTTTTAACTGGAGTGTGGTGGCTCAAGCTTATAATTCCAGCCCTAGGAGGCTGAGGCAGGAGGATTGCAAGTTTGAACCCAGGCCTGGGCAATTTAGTAACTCAGTGAGACCCTGTTTCAGCAGAACTGGGAAGTGGCTTGTTTCAGAGGACCTGAGTTCAATCTCCAGTTCCTTCCAAAAGGAAAAGGAAAATGGATCTTTCTAGGATGCTAGATGCTATATCTTCAATGCCTTAGAACATTGTGTCCCAGATGGGCTATGTGGTGTCACCGTACATTCAGATTGTTATTATTTTTGAAGGAAGGAAAGGTTTATTTAGCTCATAGTTACTGGAGGTTTTAGTTCATACTCGGCTGGCTCCAAGGCAGAGTGGCACAGGACAGAGAGATCCTTTCATGCCATGCACTCAGATTATTGATTTGCTTGTTTTGATTTTGTTAACCCAAGTGGTCAGTTACCCAGTGCTGGGTAAAATTCATTTGTCAAAGTGTCTGTTCTACAAGAAGGGTTTTTGTAGAGGAATTGGTGAAGCTTATTTTCCATCAACAAGTCCTTAATAACACAATTGCTCTGATTGACCAGAGGCCCCAGGCAGCCCGTGAGGGCTGCAGGACCCGCAGCCAGGGCAGATCCACCGGCCCTCTCCAGGGCAGATCCACAGGCCCTCTCCAGGGCAGATCCACCAGCCCTCTCCAGGGCAGATCCACCAGCCCTCTCCAGGGCAGATCCACAGGCCCTCTCCAGGGCGGATCCACCGGCCCTCTCCAGAGCGGATCCACCGGCCCTCTCCAGGGCAGATCCACAGGCCCTCTCAGGGTAGCCATGAAGTTTCCGGTGCGGGTGCGCAGTGCCAGGGGAGCAGCCAACATAAAGCCTGTGCCCTCTCAGCCCTTGGACAGTTCTGCCACCAATTCCAACTCGGATTCAGAAGATGAAAGCGGCATGAACTTTCTGGAGAAAAGAGCCCTAAATATAAAGCAAAACAAAGCCATGGTAAGTATCTGACTTTGAATGAACTCTTCCTAAGCAACTTTTATCTTACATCTGTATCCTAACGGTGATTTCTGTCAGCTGGGAAGACTTCATAATATGTACTTGAAATGTGTTTCTTGGAGCTGAGCTCAGTAGTAGAGTGTGTGCTTCTTATCCCTGGGTTCAATCTATTATATCAAAGAAAAGCATTTCTTTCCCTATACTTTGCTTTTTTAAAATACATGTTAAAAACTTAGTTAAGCGCAGAGCAGAAGTCAGAAACTCCAGCGTGTCAACTTAGTGCAGCTGAGAGATGTCAGTGTAATCTTTACAGGTTAGCTGCTGCTTGTCTAAACTACTAATTTCATTTAATTTTTTTACTTTTTAGCTTGCAAAACTCATGGCAGAATTAGGAAGTTTTCCTGGCTCATTCTCTGGAAGACCTTCTCTCCCGGGCCCTAGATCAATAAGTGTAAGTGGTTCCTTGTTTGTGCGACATTGTTTTGGGCAAGCTTAGAGCCATTTACTGTTTAGTCCACTGCGAGGCTGGCCTCTAACTCAGGTGATCCTCCTGCCTAGGCCTCCTGAGTACTGGATTATAGGCATGTACCATCCACTACATCCTGGCTTTCAAAACTTTGGTTAATTTCTGTCCTTCCTAGCTGAGATAAGCCAAGATTGAAGAATTTGTTTTTCTGTAGGGCTTTATGGTATTTACCATGCATGGGAGATGTGTAGTAAATCAGAGAATCAGGAAAGCAATTTCTTTATCAGGTGATGGTCTGATACGGATGATTGTAGTCTGAGAAGCTGGGCTGGAGCACAGAGGAATTCGGTGGCTCTGCTGTGGTGCAAGAGGAAAGCCCGCTGTATCCTGTCTGTGCCCAGGAGGCAGACCAAAGCCACAAGGCAGGGAGAAGGACAGGCCAGGCATTCCTTTGTGTAATATGGAAAAAGGGTGTGTGTGTTCAAGGCTTAAGAGATTGACTAGAGCAAGAATTCAGATTTTGGGGGCCAGGGAGATAGCTCCATGGCACAAGTGCCTGACTGGCAAGTGCAAGGTTGTGAGTTGGAAGAATCCCAGTCCTGGAAAAAAAAAAAAAAAAAATTCAGATTTTGCCGTGCCAGCCCCGCTCTCGAGCTTGCTGAGCCGGCAATGGAGTCCCGGAGTGGTGGCGCGCGCCTGTAATCCCAGCATTTAGGAGGCAGGAAGCAGGAGAATCACTATGAGTTCGAGCTGCGTAGTGAGACCCTGTACAAAAAAAAAAAGAATTCAGATTTTATTTATTTATTTTATTTTATTTTTTGTATCTTAGGGAATGATCTACAAGGTATTCAGTGTCTCACTACTAGATTGAATTCATAGTGATCCGCCTGTTTATAGCCTCCCAAGAGCTGGGATTATAGGTGGCGTCACCGTGCCCAGTCTCAATTGTTGTCTCAGTGTGCCCCAAGGGTGAGGCCTGCACAGGAGGCCCTGGGGATTGAACCCCTGGCCCCTCGTCTGCTTGTAGGGGCTTTAATCCACTGAGTTATTTGGCCAGCTTAGAATTCAAATTTTATATCTTTACTAAGTAGAAGAATAAACAACCAATTTGAGAGAACCTGAGTTTGGTTTTACAAAATTATAATGACCAGGTGGGCTTGGGCTCACTTTCTCTTTTTTGCAACAGGGTCTCACTATGCAGTTCATGCTAGCCTTGAGCTCACTTTGTAGCCCAGGCTGGTCTTGAACGCTCAATGATCTTCCTGCCTTAGTGTCTGTCAAGTGTTGGTATCACAGGCATGTGCCATAACATCTGGCTTGGGCTCATTTTCTGTGCATTATAAAAAAGACAAAATGAGAAAATGAAGCTCTCTTTTTATTTAAACGGAAACCCTTAAAAAGGTGTCAGTTTTCCAAAGTACTGCTTTTCTTTGTTATGAAATAAACAGATTCTACCCTGTTTTGTCTGGCAGTCCAAGAAGCCTCGGCGGCAGACCTTCCCAGGTGTGGCTTCCAGGAGGAACCCAGAGCGGAGGGCCCGGCCGCTGACTAGGTCTAGGTCTCGGATCCTGGGGTCCCTTAGCGCTCTCCCCACTGAGGAGGAGGAAGACGAGGAGGACAAGTACATGCTCGTGAGGAAAAGGAAGGCCTTGGATACCTCGGTACTTCGTCTTCTGTTGGCCCTTATCAGTTACAGAGAGCCTTAACACCCAGGGAACCAACTTAAGTGTTTTCTCGAGCCATTCCTTTTTTTTTTTTTTTTTTTTGCTGGCCTGGGTATTGAACTCAGGCCCTTGCTCTTGCCAGGCAAATGCTTACTCGACTGAGCTATTTCCCAGCCCCCGCCTCTTTTTTGTGGTACTAGGGATCAAACTTGGGACCTGGTTCCTCGTAGGCAGGCACTTTAGTGTCTGTTTTCGATATTGGAGATTGAACTCTAGACCTGGCACTTACCTGGCAGGTGCTGCACCACTGAGCTATACGTTTGACCCTGCACTCAGAACTGTTAATGTCACATGAACTTAATTTGATTTTTTTCTTCTTGTTTTGGGGTTGAACCCAAGGCCTTTGCAGTGAACCACAGTCTCAACCTGTTTTTGTCTTTATTCTGAGACAAAGTCTTGCTAGATCGCCCAGGCTGGGCTCAGTTTTGTGATTCTCCTGCCCCAACCTCCCAGAATACTGGTTGTTTGATTTTGTTGGGTTTTCTCAACTGTAAGAGTCGTTTCCACATTGTGACCATTCATCCCCACAATACACTTACGACTTCCCCCTTTTCTGTAAGCAAGGGAAATCTTCAGGTGAATTTCCTGGGAACTAAGTACAAATCAGGTGTCTGAGGTTCAGACCAGGGGGAGCCAGGCTGCTCATGCTTCTCCTTGTCACACAGGACGACGACGATGACATCCCCAGAGGTCGCCGCCCTGCATCCATGACCCTTCCGCATGTAATTCGCCCGGTGGAAGAAATCACAGAGGAAGAGTTGGAGAACATCTGCAACAACTCCCGAGAGAAGATGTATAACCGCTCACTGGTGAGAACCCTGGCATCCTGTCTGGAGATGTAGACTGTACGAGGGGAGACCGCCTGGCCCTGCGGTGTTGCCTGTGCTTAATGTCTGGGTGGAAGGGTGAGGGGCGCCTGGGTTTTTCCATGCAAGGAAGGAAGAGTTTACTGTCCTGGGAGGCAGCCCTCCCCGTCACTTGCATTACCTGCCTAGTATGTCGACAGGAATAGTAAATCTTCTTTTCTGATTTAAGAATGAGTTCTTTTGTTTATTGTGGATCTAGTATGCGTGTGTATGTAGATACAGCGGTGTGTGAAAGACAAAAATGGATTGGGCAGAGTTTTATGTGTATTGGCATTGAACTGGGCCTCACACTTGCCAGGCGAGGGCTCCACCTTCTAGGAGAACGAGGGGGTCCATGATGTGCACTGTTGCCGCTGGGTGCAGCCGTCCTGCGTCCTAGGCTCCCCTTACTATGCTGGGCACCTGAGTGGCAACAGGAAGCAGAACTCACAGAAAATGTCGCGCTCATGCTTGGTCAGGACACGCTTTAGAGGCACTGTTTTACTCTACAAAAAAACCCAGGCCTCTTGTTTCCTTACTTGCTCTTTATTTGTAGGGCTCCACTTGTCATCAGTGCCGTCAGAAAACGATGGACACCAAAACAAATTGCAGAAACCCTGAGTGCTGGGGCATTCGCGGCCAGTTCTGTGGCCCCTGCCTTCGGAATCGCTATGGCGAGGAGGTCAGGGACGCATTGCTGGACCCGGTAGGTGCCTCGACGGAAAGGGGTCCTGGTGGGTGGAGAAGTCACAGTTTGGGGCACACAGGAGCTCTGCCCAGGCTGTGCACAGTGTGGGTATCAGGGTGCTTTTCACACTTCCCCCTTCAGGACTGGCACTGCCCACCGTGTCGAGGGATCTGTAACTGCAGTTTCTGTCGCCAGCGAGACGGACGGTGTGCGACTGGGGTCCTCGTATACTTAGCCAAGTACCATGGCTTCGGGAATGTGCATGCTTACTTGAAGAGGTAAGGGCCATTTTCTCTCTTCCGTATCTGAATCTTACCTTCATGTAGGCATCTAATAAAAACAAGTTAGAATTCAGAATCATTATCCTTAGCGCGGGAGCAGTGGTGAGTACTGACTGTAAGGAGCTCCTGAGGAGAGTTGGAACCACGTTTTCACGGAGGGGTGGGAGATTGTACACTTGATGGGCACTTTTGCTATGCCCGTGTTCTGACTCAGTGAAAACATTGTTTAGGTAAATAATTAAGCCAGGCATGGCATGGTCGTGCACTCCTGGCAGAGGTGGGAGGATCACAAATTCTAGCCCTGTGCTGGACATGGTGCAGGCCTGTAATCCCAGCACTTGGGGTGCTGAGGCAGGACAATTGCTGTGAATTCAAGGCCAGCCTAGAATATACAGCAAAACACTGTCTTCAAACAAACAATACCAAGTTCTGGACCAGCCTGGGCAATTTAATGAAAGGTTGGGGTTCGCTTTCAGAAGAGAATTCATAAATCAGAAGTGAAATCCTAACATGTTTTGTTCTCTTTCACAGTCTGAAACAGGAGTTTGAAATGCAAGTACGCGATACCTAGAGGACCGGCTGGCCGCCTTCAACTTTGCGCACCTCCTAGTTGAAGTTTCCAATTCTGTCATTGATTGAAACCCAGTTGAGAATTGTGATGGTCGGTTTTATACGACCCTCAGATCAGGTTGATCCCTTTAGGCTCCCGGGTGCTTCTAGAACTTCACAGAAGGCAGTTTGCTAGTGACACCTTGCCCCCTTGCCACTTCTCAGATCCCCTGTTCCCACCTGTCTCCCCTCTATTGCCATGGTTTCTTCTCACCACTTAAGTTTCCAAATTCTTTTTTTATTTCTTAATTTGTGTGTGTGTGTGTGTGTGTGTGGTGCTAGGGATCAAATGCAGGGCCTTGTGTGAGCTAGCTAAGTGCGGTCCCACTGAGCTGTATCCTCAGCGCCCAAATTTTTTTTGAATGATGGTGTGTATTTGGTTTAATTCCTGTTGAAGTAGCTCTGGAACCTTCCTGTAAACCCAAGCACTTAGAGGCATGGAAGTGTTAACTCATTGTTCTGTTGAATTCTGGAGATGAGCTTTCTAACTTGTTTACACAGAAACAATGCGTATAAATGAGTGTTCACACTGATGAACTTTTTGACGGAATCAAGGCACCTAAGTCTTAAAACTGTGGCAAAGTTGTAGTTGGTGCGAAGTGGCGCGTATTTCTTCCAACCACAGTTGTGACTTGGTTGCTGAGGCCGAGTGGCTTACACAGTCACCCAGGGGCTTGTGGGCAGCATTGGGCTGTGCTACTTAAAATCTAGAAAAGACGTTTTGGGCAATTCAGATGTTGAAAAAGTTCAGGAATAGACTGATAGGAATCCTTAGCATGAAAGTTTAGAATCTTGTTATTCATGACTGATCTGGGTTTTACAGTGTCTTAAAGTTATCCCTGCCAATGGCTGTGTACAGGGTTGAGGTTTTAAGCACTTTTATATCAGTAAGTGCCTTTTTGGAGATGGTATCCTTCAGCAATTAACAGGACATTTCTTTTCGCTGGGCCTATTTCATGATCGTTTCCTCTCCCTTTATATTAAGTCAATCCATAGAGTCCAGTTTACCTGCCCGTGTAGCTGTCGCTATGCCTGTTGAGGAATAGCTAATTAGACCTTCAATCAATAAGTATAAATACAGCTTATGATCTGTAATGCTTTTATACAAAGGTTTTTATTTTAATAATAAAACAGTTTTGTTCTATCTTGTCTGCTTTTTAAAATACTGGATTTTGCAGTTCTGTTCTCTTTTCCTTGTATTTTAGTTAAAGACCATTTCTGCCCTTCAGGTTTTCCTTTTCAGTTTCTGAAGGCTCAGGGCTAGCTCTTCTGAGTAGTGTCTCCCTTGGTGACATGACGGATAGCTGTAATCAAAAAAGAGTAACTTGGCCACGTCAACCCGTAGAATAAAACATTATGAGTTGTCACTCATGGCCCCAAGATGGTTCACTACTCTTGCTAAGCATTCAGATTACTTGCATGCTGTTCTTTGAGGTCCATTCAAGGACTGAGAGAACCTGCTGGTATAGTCTAAAAGCTCTTCTAACCCAAGAGACAGGTTCTCACTGACCTTAAACTACACTTAGCCCAGGCTGGGCTCAGAATGCATGGTGATCCTCCTGTCTCTCCTCCTGAGTGCTGGATTACTGACTTGAGCTACCACACCTGGTTAACAGCTCAGTTCTTTAGGCCAGTGGCAGTCTGCAGGCCAATTCCTGCTGTGGTGTTTGTTTAATTAATTAATTTGCAGGACCGGGGTTCAAACTCATGACCTTGCACTTGCCAGGCAGGCACTTGTGCCACAGAGCTATCTCCCCAGCCCTATGTGTGTTTTTGAGATCTCATTATGCAGTTCAGGCTGACCTTGAGCTCACTTTTGTAGCCCAGGCTGGTCTTGAACTCACACCGATCCTCCTGTCTCAGCTTCCCAAGTGCTGGGATTACAGGCATGCACCACCACACCCCGCTTGTAGTGTGTATCATGTGGTACATGTGAACATTTTCATACTTTTTAAAATAAGTTTTTTAAGAGTGTGTGATAGCCTGCTTCATAAAGTCCAAAATACTTATAGTGTGACACTTTAAAGAATGTTTGTAGTGTCCTACACTAAACTTACTGGAAAGCCGTGTTTACTTGGCAAGGTAAAGGCCACCTAGGGCAGGGTAAGCTAGCATGTGACAGATCCAGAAGAAAGCAGGAAGTTGTTTTTTTTTTTGGGATCTTAAAGGTCCTAATGATAATTCAGCCTTATTAAGTATGTATAATAATTGAGAAGCTTGTTAGGTGTGTGATCAATCCCCAGGATAGCAC
>PVKN010024142.1:0-14540 GCA_004027915.1 Capromys pilorides
TATAACAATGTGACAGTTTCAAAACACATTAGTAGTACATTTCAATATTTGATACAATGCATATTGTTGTCCTCTTATTAGTTATACAGAACATAGGGTGTGGATACCATAATTTTTCAAATCATTATTGGTACAACCAAATTTCTTCTCATTGAACTAAGAGAAAGTAGTTGTATCATAATCCAACATTCGATAATCGCAGTGGATTATTGGTAAAACTGGCAATGTTGGAAGCTGTTGATTTAAGCCTTTTATAGCTCAGCATTCTAAGGTAGCTTTCCGTTTTACGCTTCATGGTTAAACTTTTCTGCTGGGTGGTTAAGGGCAAGTTTAGGCACGACCTGTATAGCAAAACATGTAACTTTTTTATCTCTCAAGATTAGTCAGATTCCCTCAGGATTTACTTTGGAACCATGTACAGTGTTTTGTAGAACTGTTGTCAGTGTCAGCCATCTGGATGAGTCATGGCCACTGCTTGACCAGTTTACTCTCTGTGAAAGCCTGAAAGAATGTTTTCTCTCTAACTGACTCTCCTTTGGCACACTATGTATTTTCAGTCCCTTTCCTCTGTAGCTGCATAATCTCCTTGAACAGAAAATTTGGGAAACCACTGAGTTACAGGCTGCTATAGCAGGACAAAAGGTTCTCTTATGTCCTGAGTCCTGACTGACCTTGACGGACTAGGGCCAAAATACTGGCTATCCTTGTAGCCCTCCTTTTTCTCTAATTTCTGGTCTATAAACTTATATTCTTAACCCTCCAGAAGAAAAGCTTACTGATGCTATCTTACAGTTTCCCTAGCGTCAGATCTCAAAAGAAGTAATAAAAATGGGAGAAGCATAACACAGCTCAATGGAAATCAAGGACTTAAGGGTTAAACAATGAAGTGACTGCAAGCAGAAAAGACAGGAAGCATGGCAGGGGCAAAGCCATGCACTTATATACACAGGATGAGTTAGATAATGGTCCCAGGAACCTCCAAAATGTTTTTGACACTGAGGATAGCAATGCATAACAGTAGAAGTATGCTTGGAATGCCTGTCATTCTGGCCTTTTAGATGTGTGCTGCTTCTAATGTAATTTCAGTTACTGCTATACTCTCTCTCTCAAGTAAATGGTTGGCTTACAAGAAAACAAAAAAAGGTATTAAATGAGAGTAAGAGACTAGGAAAATGTCATAGGACTGACTGGCTACAATTTTGCATATATTTAGATTTCTACATGTATAAAAATGTGTAACTGCTTTTATCACATTCTATAGAGATTTATTAGAATATCAATGATTGATAGAAAATACCAATTCCATGTTTTCACATGTTGATGGGTACTAAAATTAATGGAAAATTAATTTCTGAGCTGAAGAAAGGTTAATTAATGAAAATAAAGGAACAAAATTAATAAAATGAGAAAACCTGAACTTGATATCCCAAATAGATAATCCTCAAAAAAAAAAAAAAATTCAGAAAGTGAATCTTGATTTCATTGAATGAAACACACACACACACACACACACACACACACATGTGTTACTGGGGATTAATTCCAGGAGGGCATTTGTGCTCAACTGTAGCTCCAGATACACTAACCACCTGTTTTGGGAGACAAGGTCTTCTTGATGTACTAAGTTGCCTAGGTTAGGCTCCAACTTGTGATCTTCCTGCCTCTGCCTCCTAGTGCTGGGATTTTACAGGTATGTCTGGCCCAGCCCAAAACAGCTAGCTAGCTTTTTGGATCCTGGGGCTGTTGATCATGAAGAATTAAGCATTATTATGAAGGATGCTTTGCAAATGGTATGTGGCATTCTCCTGCCAGCAGTATCAGACTGCACGGTTATTAAATTTCAGAATGAGAAGCATAGTGGTTAAGAGCTAGGTTCTGCAGACAGAGTCATCTTTTTTAGTTAAAGCTTGGTTTGACAGTTGGCCAAACCATGTGCCCTCCAAAATTTACTTAACATTTTATGCCTCAGAGTCATTGGCAAAAGGGGGGAAATAATAGCATTTAGCTCAGTCTTGCTGAGAAGAGACTCCACAAAGCCCCCAGTGAAGTGACTGGCATAATGTTAGTCATGTAATAAATACAGCTGCTGCCAAGATTCTTCTTTTCAACAGATGAGCAAAGTATTCATTCACTCAAATCACTCATTTGGAACAAAAACACAGTAGCAGGCAACTATTTCACTGCTTTAAAGGCCAAAGAATTGGAGCAATGAAAGAGATTTTAATGACTCTCTTGCAGAGATACATGTAAAATATTTAAAGTAATAACATTTCTTGCCCTCTTCAAAGTTGGCCTTAGACTTCTAATAACTATAAAATGAATTACACATCATGAAAGTAGGTACAGTCTTCTGGGTCAACTACTTTATCCTTTCTGTTTTTAAGCAGAATCATGAATAAATGTCCTTTAAAGGTGACAGATTTTACGGCTCCAGTAGTGTGGTAAAGATGGCCAGCAGTCTGCATATTCCTTCTTTCCTTCCTCTTTTGTATGATGCGCACACTGCAGCCCCATCTCTCTTCCTAACTGTTGAGCTATATGTGGCCATGAGACTAATGCTGGCCACAGACCAGCACGGCGTGGGATTTCAGGAAGAGTTCAAAGAAAGTGGCAATTCAGCAGAGAAGTGTTGATGTCGGACACTTTCTCCATCTGCCATGTCTCTTTGATAGCATGGTGGAGCCCCTGTGTCTACTGGGGAGCTGACTTGGAAAGGACACTTACATGGGACAATAAAAGGATTACAGCCTAGACTCTAGATAATGCTACATTTAGCACAAGGTTTCAAACTCCTGACCTTTGAATTTGGATTACATGAAAAGACACATTTTTATTGCTTAAGCCTCTGTTATTCTGAGGTCTTTTGTCATTTACAGACCAAGACCATTTCTGACACTAGTAATCTTATGTGTAAAATATTTTCTTCTAACTATATCCTAAAATACCAGCTTCTATTGAAATTTCAATATTTTCCTAAATATACAGGACTTTGTATGGGTTCAAACCATAAATAAAAGATTTAAGACATTGTATACTTCCAAGGAGAGGTATCATCTCACATCATGTTTTTTTTTTTTTTCCTTCTTTCTTTTTTTTTTGGTCTTTTTTTGAGACAGGATCTAGCCATGCGGTTCAGGCTCGTGTTGATCGCACTTTGTAGGCTGATCTTGAACTCATAATGATCCTCCTACCTCAGCTTCCTAAGTGCTGGGATTACAGGTGTGGATCACCGCCCAGAGCCTACATCATTTTCTTAACAGCTGGCACAGACCTGTTATATGGGGAGTGTTGCATAATTCATGCTGGAGGCAGGAACACTAGCACAGAGTCCCAAGCAGTCTTAGTGTACATCCCACTGCAGAGTGGCAGTGCTGATTTTCCCCAGTGCCGCGGTCCAAGTCCAATGGTGAATGAGGCATTCAGCAAGCACCCTGGCTGTTTAAATTACTTGGACCCCAGGAAAGTGACCTGAAAGTATCAGTCACAATGTCTCACCCCATTAATCTCACCCCCTGAAGACTGGCTGAGCCTCTATCCTGGGAACTGCCTCTTCATAAGCTCAGTAATTAATGATAAGGAGGATGACTGCTCCAGCTGGGGAAGGTTATTTGGCTTTGTGAGCCCCATGAATGCATCTATCTTAACCCAAAATCTTTTTGATTGAGGTGATAAACTAGTTCTCTACAGTTCTTCCTCTCAAAGGAATCTGGGCACTTAAGTTGCTTTTTTTAGTGCTACTATTTCTGTTTTTTCAATTTCTCTCTGACAAAATAATTACTAAGCTTGTCTCTCCTAAAGTTTCACAGATAGTTGTTTATTTGAGCTTCATTTATTTGTAAATTTTTAGCCTTTCCCTCTATTTGTTTCAATTGTATCTTTTGTCCTTCAATGCTTTCAATCTTCCTCGAACTTGTAAATCCTAAGAGACTTTCAGAAGTATATGGTACTACCTCGTTTCTTTTTCCTGATGAGATTGCAAGCCTCTGATTTTTTTTTTAAATTTTATTAATTTTTTTTTTGTATTTTCCGGGGAAGGGTCTACAGGGTGTTCAGGGTCTCACTACTAGATTGGACTCGTAGTGATCTGCCTGTTTACAGCCTCCCAAGAGCTGAGATTATAGGCAAGCACCACCATGCCCAGTCTCAACTGCCTTCTCAGTGTGCCGGGGTTGGGGTGGGGACGGGGCTGGAGGACGGCAGGCCAGGGATCTAACCCTGGCCCCTGCCTCTGCTTGCAGGGGCTTTAATCTGCTGAGTTATTTGGCTGGCCCTCTGTTGATGTTTAGAAAAATATCTTTTCAAAGGAATATTGTTTTTTCTTCTGCTTCTGTTTCCGTATTATTTCACTTTACTCCTGCATTTTAGGATTTTTGAATTTCTGTAGCTTTTCATAAGCGCTGTGAAAACACAATGCGAACTGTACATAAGCTACCTCTTGCTTCTAGCACATGACATCCCTGTGCCTTTCGCTGTGTCAGCCTTGAAAACTCCAGCTACTTCACGGCCTAGGTTTGAGAGCCTGAGAGAATAACTCAGGAAACAATGGACTGGTCAGCAGGTGGATACCAGAGTCAGAGTGGACTTATAATTAGGTGAACTGCTTTTAAAAATATTGACTTCCTTTCTGGCATTCATACTTGTCAGTAATTTAGGTATGAAGTAAAACAAAGCTGCCAATAGATACTGACAAAGTTTTAGCAAGTGCAGCAATAATTCCCCTTGCAATTCTTGTGCAGCTGAACTGAGCCATACTCCTGTGCTCACTTAAGAATGGAAGTACTTCGGTTCTCAGTGGAATTCCACAGAAAAGCAAGAATATGAACTTGGGATGTTTAGATTTCTGAAATTCACTGTAATCATATAAAGCACACTAGAACACCAACCCATATAGTAATATGAAAGGAGGATATCAGCACATGGTAATTGTCAAGAACTGACTTCAAGGCAAGTGGGTGGTGGCAGTGCATGCTTATAATTCCAGCTACTCAGACAGCTATAGTAAGACTGCAAAGCCAGGGGGCAACTTAGTGAGAGTCAGTCTCAAAATAAAAAGGATTGGGAATATAGTGTCTGGTTCAAACCTCACTGCTGCAATAAAAGTAAAATGTACATATCCATAGTACAACTAACCACTATATGAATATCAATAATTTATATTTTTGCCAATTTAGATTACAGAAGGCAAAGTTTGTTGTTTTGGGAGGTAAGATATCTTCATTTTCAAATGTTCACTCAAATTTTGTGAAATTACCTATTGCCATAATCATGTATTAGTCTTAAAATGACAAAAATGAGAAATCAGGAAGGGCTAAATATTTATATCCCACAAAGCTAAATGTTTATATAAATGTTAATTATAATTTATTAAAATAGAATAAATGTTCTAATTGATTCACAAACGAGTACAAAATGCTTTAATTTCTCTTTTGATTTGTTAAGTAAGCATCATGGGATGATGATACCATAATCAAAACAGACCAAAAAAAAAAAAAAAAGGAAAATAAAACTGAACATTTAATAACAAATTCTGACTCAGCTGAGCCTTTATTTATGATGCTGATAATCATAGAAATGAATAAGCCTGGCATGGTGGTGCAGGCCTGTAAGCCCAGCACTCAGGAGGCCAAGGAAAGAGGGACTGGCCAAGCTGAATGCCAAGCTGGACTCCACAGTGAGTTCAAGGTAGCCTGAACTATGCAGTGAGACCTTGTCTCAAAAAAAAAAAAAAAAAGCAGCGCAGAGTTTTTGGATAGTAAAAGTCAGAGACTTTAATAAACTGCCTTCACGTTGGCCCTAATAGTCATCACCATTTCCAAAAAATGTGTTCCAGGAGGAAACTGCTTCAAGAGTGATGTAATCATCAATATGAAATGTCAGGATTGACTGTTAACTCTACAGTGCAGATACAATCATAGCAAACCACCTATTATACCAGATATACCAAGTGAAAATCAGGGAAACGAAGGATGGAATTACATTAACTACATATAATGTAGAATATTTGAGACACACTGAGCTTTGAGTCGCTGATGACTGCAAATTAAATTCTCCTACACAGTTTAAAAATAAGCTTTCAGGGAGATGGGGAGATAGCTCTGTGGCACAAGTGCCTGCCTGGCAAGTGCAAGATCGTGAATTCAAACTCCGGTCCCACAAAAAAAAAAAAAAAAAAAAAAAGGCTTTCAAACTTTTTTTCCCCAAATGACAATCTCATCATTTCCTCCAGTCAAGAAAGATATTCTTCACCTTTGCATTAAAATACACATCACAGATAACTGTGCATAAGCATCTTTTTCTTGTACACACTGAAACTCCTTGAAGATGGGAACAGAATCTTATTACATCCTTTATCTTTTATCATGCCAGGACTATGGAAGGTTGGAAAATGTCACAGAATCTGTTTTTAATTAAAGAGAATTCTGTTTTAGAAAGGTCCTAATAGGTGTGAGTGTGGGTAAGATAAAGTGCATGCAGTGTGTCTTAGTTACTCTTCTGCCATTGCTGGAACAAATGTCCAACACCCCAAATGAATGAAGAAAAGGTTTATTTATTTAGCTCATAGTTACTGGAGCGTTCAGTCCATACTTGGCTGGCTCCAAGGCTGAGGGGCACAGGGCAGAGAGCATCCAATTCATGGCGGAGGAACAGTGACAGTGGCAACAACAGAGTCTGTTTCTCTGACTCTCTTACATTACATTCAGGCTCTCTGCCTCAGGTTATCTGCCTCAGGCCACACCCAGAATCCCAGCAGTACTCAGACCCATAATCTCATCCTTGGATCACCCATAATCCCAGTGGATCATGAGTTAATCTCAAACTCAGAAGTCCCTGCCCCATGACTACATGAGGCTTTGGGGGGATAACTAGATACAAACCATCACACAGTGGTTACTGATTATCTAGTACTACTTGTTACAAAGTTTGCATAGAATGATTAGGGTAGTCAAAAGTAGTGTCTCATTCAGTTCATGAATTGGTATTTTCATGGGACATCATTGAGTCTTCTGGGGAGAAGTAAAAATGAAACAGTCTTTACTACTGTTCTGGGAAACCCTGGTCAAACCTCTATTAATGGGTCTAAAGTCCTGTTAACAGTACCACACAAATTGTGATTGCAATCAATTGTAAATATGACTAAAATCCACAAGCAATCTCATGAACCTAACAAAATTAAACGACTAAAAATTTTTTGTGAAAAATCTGTGTCAAGAAATTACTGGCTTTTCTGGGCAAATCTAAAGTCTGCTCTCCAGAGCGTCTTTGAGCTCTCCTGCTCACCTGGACACCCTGAGTTAATTCAACTGTTGACTTCCCATAACCATTTTGACTTTGAGGAATAGCCCGAAGTCACATGGCTCTACATACGATGTTGAATCAGATAGGGACACACTTAATTCTTTGCTTTGACAGAAATTTCCATACATGATTTGAACTCATTAAGACATTGGGCTGGGGAGACAACTCAGTGGAATAAGCGCTTGCCTAGGAAGTGCAAGGTCCTGAGTTCAATCCTCCGTACTGGGGAAAAAAAAAAAAAAGACATTGATGTAGCCAAAGAAACTGGCAAGAGTGACAGATTAGAGCACAGAATTCTGAGGGGTTAATGGCAAATGTGTATATTTTTAACATTCATCCTATTTTGTGATCATATCTCATGTACACAATACAGTATTTTGCAGCCCTAAAGAAGGACAAGACCATATAGTCTGGAGGAAAATGGATGACACTGGGCATGTCATGGTGAGATAACTAACTTCAGAAAGACAGGAACACAGTTTTGCCCTATTTGTGGAACTTGATGGGGCTCAGAGACAGAAAGAAACATAGATAGAGGAAGAGAGACAGAGAAACAAAGAAGGCATGAATGTACAATACAGAGACAGGGTGAGGGTAAGGGGTTTCAGAGAGGATGACAAGAAAGGGGTCAATAAGGAAGATCCAAAGAGGGTTGTATTGTGGAGTTGAACAAAATGTTTATACGCTTGTATGAAAATGTCACATAATGCTTATTAGTCTGTAAAATTTGTATGTACTAGTAAAAGTAAAAAAAAAAAAAATTACTGGCTTGTGTGATGTTTTAATACTACTTTAGAAGATAAAGAGAACTTGTCCAGTGACTATGCCTGAAAGAAAGGAATAGCCCCCTGTGGCTGACTATTGTCAGTGTCAACTATGTTTCCTAAAGAGTAATAAAAGGGACCACAACACCCTGCCCCTGGAAGCAGATGCCTCTTACATTCACGAAAAATGATGCTGAGCACAGGCCACCTCATGGTGCCCACTGTGCTCCTGTGTGGGAGTCCAGGCTACACACATGTTTTGAAAAATAAAGAAAACTCACTACCTTACCAGCAGAAGGTTGAACTAATGTAGTTGACATCAAAATACTTAATGTACACCACCATCTCTACAACTAGTTTCTCTGTGTCCCTGAACTACTAATACCACTTCTTCAATAGGCTTACCACGTTCACAATATGCTATAATTCATATATCTCACTTCTGATCAGCTCTGAACCCAGTGGCGTTCCAAGCCAGTGAGAATGTGTTAAAAGTAAGCCTGGAAAAAGGCAGTCATGTCTAACCTTGACAAGGGATTTATACAGGTAGCCTTTACATGTCTAAGCTGGGTGGCAGCTTATTTTCATAAATGATTCTTGTTGAAATATGTTTACTGTGCCCTAAGGTCACTATAGCATGGTGCTTAATCATGGTAATCTCTCATTTTGCCAGATCAGAGTTTCTGAGAAGGTAGAGTAACAGGAAGTAATTTTTATAAGACAAGTCTTATAATCTGCACCTATTTATCAATTTGTAAACATGTCCAGACTTCTTGTCTGTTACACAGTGAATTCTGAGTATGGAATATCCTGAAAGATATTTAATGTGTTATTTCAATGAAATGGCATACCCTGCAGCTTGATCAGTATGCTAACTCTGGTTTTAAGGATTTTCATTATCTGGTATTGATTTTTGGGAGAGAATTTTGTTTAAAGAAAAACCTAGGGTTTAAATATCTGCACTTTAGTATGTGGAACTAAAAAGCCCTTATGCTTGGCATTTCTTTACAATTTCAATAGAATTTGGGCAATACTGATACATGGTCAACAAGGGTTTGACAATGTGGGGGGTGAACAGAGCAAAATGGGCTGCAAATTACAGTAGTATCAGTGTACACAAGTGATGTAAACTCTCTACATCTTGGTTTTCTTAATAAAACTGGTTAATAATTGTATTTCCCTATTAGAAACATTTAAGGGTAAGATGAAATAATATTCATAAGAAATATGGAATGATTCTTACATAAAGTATGGGCTTAATTAACACAAACTATTACTATTTTAAAATAAAAGGAACGATCACATCATGAACCCCAATCTCAGCATGCTTGGGATCATACAACTCTCTAAATGCCCCTAAAAAAGAATGGCCACATAATCTCCTCCTAAATCTTTGCCTTTTACATTTAACCAGTCTCCTCCCAACGTCTCCAAAGATACCAGCATCCCTATGCTCACCATCAGGGAAAAACTACAGGGTCATTATCTCTGGGGTGCTAGGTTCTCCTGGTGCACACCACACAGTCACCAAGAAGCCCTTTCTAAACTTGGATGTGACCATGTTATCTCAATGCCCTGATACAGAATGGTTCCCTTTCCCATCGACTAGGCTTGACCTAGTACTCAAGAAGACCTTGCCTTTTCTTCTGCTTCTCAGCAAGGGATTGCACTGTACAGTTTCCTGAAGAGCACACTGTGTTTAACTTCTCTGCTTCCACACAGACTGCCTCTTTCCCTAGGGCCCCTCCATCAGTCTGAGAAATTCCTATTCAGCCTTGAAGAATTGCAACGTGCTCTCCTGCGAGAGGGGCCCTTTAACACAGGACCCATAAATTTCAAGGAAAAGAGATCACACCTGTATTTCATTACCTAACTGCTAAAATTTAGCACTTCCTTCAGTTACAATATAGACAACAAACTATTGGTAACAATAGAAGTCGCCTACTTTTGTATTTCATTATAAAAGAGGCAGCAATCTCCAAACACTATTTATACTTATGCTAATTTTAAAACTATAGTATTAGACTATAACTAAGTCTGTTAATGTCAATAAACACAGGTATTATTACACAAGTTCATTTTTATAAGTATTTTGGAAGCCCTACTTCAATATAATTGATTTCTTCTGTACATCGATGAAAATTATTTTATTCAGTTAAAAATATTTGTCTATGAAGATTTCTGGAATATAGTTAACACTAAGAACTCTCGTGTGAAGCCTTCCGTCACAGCCCCAGGAGAAGTGAGTTATGTCAGGCCATACTCTATCCATCAGCATTATTATACTGCTTTGCATTTCCAGATCTCCATTTTTCTCCCTGATAGCTGTGAGCTTAAGAGTGAAGCTTCTTCTTTTTTAAAAAATTCTCAATCTCTTCTACTTCTATAATTTTAAAAAATGTTCTTCAAAGGAATGAGCTGTGTATAAAAGCATATAGGTAGCTTCTGAAAATGTTGTATTTCTGATCACTAAACTGTTGACCTCCTGAGGTCTCCAGGCTGGACCTTTGGGGTCTGCATGGAGGCGGAATCACTCGCCATGGGCACAAATGGAAGTGAATTTTGAAAAACAGTTTGGAAGTTTCCTAAACTGCCAACTCTTTGATAGCAATGAGGTATTGCCAAACTTCCTAAAACCCTATATGCCAAGATTTCTAGATACAACCAGTTGAGGTAGAAAATCATAACAAAAAAAACCTTCTTTAGTCAGCACTACCCTTCTTCTAAACCAACCCCTGATCCACCCATCTGGACACTGAGCCCACCAAAATAATTGTTTGCAGAGTTACCGCCACAGAAGACATTCCTTCAACCAGCTTGACTCACATTGTTTACAACAAAAACAAACACCACCAGCAACAAAAAACCTGACCCATAGCAGTAGTTATTTTCCTACCTTTCTGGTAAGAAAAGCATAAACACTACTACTACACAGTGGAAAATACAAATTGGAATGTTTAAATGTTAACACATGAACTTATTCAGTATGATTTACAAAACTTGATCGTTGTTTTATTTAAATCTGGAGTACAGTTCAGTGTTTTGGGAACCTCATTTGCTATTTATAGCCTTTATTACAAGGAAATACACTACAGGTTAGGATTATGCCTCTTGCTGTCACCATACTGGGAAGTTCATTCTTTTTATTTACACAGAGACACAATGGAGATGCAACTTAAAGAGGACTGACTTGAAATGTGGCCAGCACTCCAAGCTGATGTCAAATATCCATTGCACGGGTCAGAGTTCCCAAATCAGAATTCAGTCCTGTGCCTTGTCTAAGGCACATGTTTTATTTATTTATTTTTTTCTCTTTACTTTTTTGTGTTATCTCAAATCTTAACTGTACTATTCAGAACAACTTTGCTCAAAAGCCCTTTGAATTCAAATGAAATGAAAATGACATTCAAATAGGAGTGTAAGTGGAAATAAACTCCGAGTGCTGCTCAGATTGTCTGCATGATATGTAGCAGGAGAGAGGGAGAGGGCATCCAGTTTCTAAGACTATGACTTGTGTTTCCAAGACTTCCAATCCCAGACTTCTCTCACCCTGATATGCTCCTATTTGTAAAGCATTTATTCTTCCCTGTCATCCAAGCAATCACCCAGCCCAGTCATCGTCTTCCAAGCTCTTTCAGGTCTATTTCCACGGCCACCATTGTGGCTGCATTATTTTTTGCCTGGGCAGTTAAGTTCTTCTAACTTGTCTCTCTTCAATACCCTTTACACTCCTCTAATCAATTCTGCCCTCTGGGGCCAGAATGATCCTTTAAAATTACAAAGCTAATTATGCCATTTTTATCCTTCTTGTATTATAAGATATTCACAACTCTCATGGTCTGTAAGGGTTTAGGTACATTCTGTCCTTGGCTTGCTATCTAGTCAATCTCTGTGCCATTTTCTGTCTTGCAGCTATGAGCTACTCTTTCTGGACAGCTTCTTAACTCTTTGCTTAGGAGCTATATACTTGGTGTGATACCCACTCTCCCTGCAGTGCCCCCTTTTTCCATTCTTTGTACACTCACTCTTTAGACTCTGCCTTGACATTTAGCTTTCTGATAAAGGCCAGGAATCCTGCCACTTTGAGGGCTTTGCAAGTTCTTGGCCAAAAGTTCAGATATTGAAATAGTTTAAGAACTCAAAGAATAATTTGAGGTGTGATGAAGCATACAAGGCTGGAGTCAGAGAAAAGACAGTGTACTGACTACAAAGTTATTATTTTCTTGGAAGGAGCACACTATTTTTCAAAACTACTATCACCATCATAGAAAGGTTAACAGATGAAGCTAGTTTGCCCATTAGATGTTTAGGATTTTCTTATACATAGGAAGAAAATATGAAAATGTCACTATTTGGAAAAAGAACCACCTAGAATATCTTTGTATCCTTGGTGTAGCAATGTTCAAAAAAGAAAAAAAAAATAGGAATGAAAGGAAGCTGGTGTATGTGTGCATGCGTCCTCATACACACACACACAATTAAAATCACAGTTTTTTAAATCAATATGTATTCAAATAGGGTTGAAAAACATACTTAGATCTGAGAGGAGCTGACAACATGCCAGCCAGTATTAAATTAGTAAAACTACTCAACTATTCAAGTTATCGTAAGTGACAAAACTGTTTCCACGACCAAGATAAAAGAACAGGGTCTAAAAGAAATAGAAAAAGAAGCCTCTGTGTCATTGCTTTTTTATGCTAGCACAAGTCCTTGAGGACTGTGTGAGCTAAAAGACGATGGTCTGTTTGGGGTCCAGACAACAGAAGTCTAAAAAAATAAGCAGTTGGTATGCCCTAGAAAAAGAACATGGTTTATTTGGACTTCTATTTCCTTAAAAGTAAAAATAAAGACTTAGGTTACATTAAATGCTTTCTACATGAATAGTCTCTGTTCTTTTTTTTTTTTTTTTTTTTTTTTTGTGGGGGGGGGGCGGAGAGAGAAAGTATAAATAATGTAGAGGTCCTGTCCATTTGACCAGGGAAGTACTGGTGGAATGGCAAAGGTCACCAGAGTCTCAGTGAAGAGCTTAGTTATGAACCAGATGTCACCCATGTCCCTGTCATTAATTATCATGTATGCATAATAATTCACCATGCTAGAAGTGACCTTCAAATGCGGGCCAGAATTCTCAATAGCCACCCAATGCCCCTGCTGAAGATAGCGCTAGGACACCTAAGATTCAGCACGTTTAAAACTGTACTCATAAACTTGACTTGCTTCATCCACTCACCCCTCTCATTTCCGTGCATCGCTCTACCTGTTTGCTCATGCAGGAATTGGGAATTATTCAGAGCTTCTTTCCACAGATTATCAGGTATAAATTTTTAATTTCTGCTGATTTTTCTCTCCTGAAAACTCTGACTGAGAATGTGTCTATCTTTAAAGTCATCACTACAGTCCAGTAAGCCCAATCTCTCCAACAGAAGCTCTCCACCTGAGCACAGGCCTTCTGACCCACATGCCCAGAGAGACATTTAGAATGGAAAATTTGGCCAAGTCTCTCCTCTGCCTACAATTCCTTGAAGTCTTCATATTCTGAGAGGATTTCATATTCTTAGGCTGGCTCTGACCTATCTTTTTTTAAAAAATGTATTTGCTTATTACAGGGACTTACTATACAGCTGGGACTCATAAATGAGTGCGGGTGAGTGGATGAAGCAAGTCAAGTTGATGAGTACAGTTTTAAACATGTTGAATCTTAGGTGTCCTAGCGCTATCTTCAGCTGGGACTCCTGTTTTTCAGCCTCCCCAGTGCTGGGATTACAGTTATAAGCACTATACCCGGTCTTTATGGCTGGCTCAGCTTACCCAGGGGGTGGGGCTGGTGCTACATGTGGTGCCAGGGATGGAACCACGTTCCTGCGCTTGTCTAAGCTTGCCTAAGCAGGCGCTGTAGTTTGCTGAGCTATCTCACAGCCCCTGGCTCTGACCTATCTCAACAGTCTACTCTTCCTCTTTTCCAGTCTCATTAACCTGTTTGCAGCTCCCTGCGTTTGCCAGGCTCCCCATGCTTTGCAAATTCTCCCAGCTGCTCTTCCTTCTGCCTGCATGCTCCATTCCCCATCCAGGGCTCAGCTCCAATATCCCCCGCTCAGGCCTCCCCTGAGTCTCATCTCTTCTCCAATGGCAGATCTTACTAACTACATCAGTAGTATTTTAGGCATTTTCCATATGTTAATTCATGCTCACTATAATCCTTTGAGTAGTGTTACATAAATATTTTTAAAAGGAATAAGATAAAAAGCCCTGGGCAAAAGTACCTTGAAATTCTGTAACTGTCAACTTTAGGAAGCATTTGTCTGTCTAAAAATATTATCATGATTTGCATACACTGAGGTCATATTATTAAAAAATGTCAAGTATTGACAGAAGAAATAACTAGGAAATGTCTGATTCCTTAAAACTTGGATAGGTCTCAGATGAAAATATGAATTAAATATGAAAAGGAAAGGACAATAATTTGACAGTGTGGCAGAAGGT